>JASDQU010880364.1:8399-23979 GCA_032191745.1 Picea mariana
TAACCTGTCAACCTATCACTATATCCAACTTGCCATTATCAATTGATCACTGTCATAATAACCTGTCCAACCAATTACTATCTCATCCACGAAACTAGATCCACTCTCATCCGCATGAAACTCATGCCAAGATCACCAAGAGAATATCTTAAACCATATGCTCAACATCACCAACACATGCCTCTACCAAGAATCTACCAACATCACCACATACCATCACAAGATATGTGTCTCAACTGAGTACTAATCCTATACCATGCATCACTATGCATAAACATGTACGTGTATCATCAACAAGTGCATCAACCATTCACCAAACCTGTATCACCACTTGTACCACAACAAGTGCATCAACCATCACCAACATCTGTATCATCAACACCTCTACCATATTATGTGCCAACCATATACATCAACACCATACCATATACCATAATATATTATCAATGAAGTGCCTCAACCATATGACAAGAATATGTGCCAAATGTGTACCAAGCATATATCAAGATCACCAACAAGTGCCTCTATCAATGTACCAATACCAATAACATCAAAAACCATACAACATGCCAAACATGTACCTCAAACATGTGTCATACCACTCATGATATGCCTCAAACAACTAGCATAAACCATGTGTGAATGTATCCAAGATATGTACCAACAATGTATCTCAAGAAGTATACCTCAATCAACATGCACCATACATCCAAAGATGTGCCTCAAGTCATATACCAAAGTCCTCAAACATGGTCCTCAATGTCACTAAGATACAATATTCCAAGCCTTAAGTATGTACCATAACATGTAACTAAACTAGAAACCAAACCAACTAGAAATGCCTCTAATCAATGTACCATCACATTACCTAGATGCACCAAATCACATGTTATCATCACCATGCATGTACCATAACATATACTATCATCACCATGCATGTACCATAACATATACTATCATCACCATGCATGTACCATAACACCAAAATCATAACACTTAACCCTTACCTCTGATCCCGTATCTAACTTGTTACTTTGTAATCTGACCTGTAGCTTCTTCCACAGTCAATCAACAACCTGGTACTAACATTTTCCCAAATCTGCAAGTTTCTTGCTAGAAAACCATATGACAACAAGCGAGGGCCTCACTAGATAAGTATATTGCAACCCATGAGGATGACCTAAATTAGGGTTTCTTTAGTTATCCCACTCTGCTTTGCAATCCCGATAATCTCACGCTTCTCTCGCTTTACTACCTCAGAATTCTTCATCACAAACAAGCCAAAAGATCACAATACTAGACCATAACATTTACAAGATAAATATTCAATATAAGTGTATGATTGTACTTGTGAATGAATACTTGAGGGGTATTTATACCTTTTCTAGGTAACCTCTTCCTTGAAAAGTATGGCTTCTAGATATTTCTTGTTGCAACCACTTTACCCTTTCATTCATTGACTTGTAACCAACTATGGCTTCTTCACCATTCTTTGGGGATTCCAATTCACAAAGCCATATCTCCCTAACCATGAGTCATCACGTGGTGTTCTACATATCACTAGAAATGACACAATGAGTACTATCCATATATGAGTGTCTTACCTTCATTTACACTATCCTTCATGTACAAAAACCTCATTCAACTTTGGGTACCATAACCACACCTCTGAGGATTTATGTAGACTTCATCAAATGCATCCATCACATATGCTGATATTAACTAACTCACACTTAATTTCGATCATACAGATGATAACCAACTATTCAATGACCTCGTCCACATCTCTCGGGCTTCCAGAATTCTCTGAGGGATAACATTAATCTCTAAGGGTTTACATGAATCTCTAAGATCACTCTCCAAGGGTTGACATCAATGACAACCAATTTTCCAAACCTATTGTCCAAAAATATCTCCCCTTGGTATTGATGGCCACAGTTAGACATGAAAAAACTCATGCTCATTCCCCACCTATGATCAATTCTACTCATCAATATTTCTATCTCTCCCCCTTTGACATAAATGGAAAAAGGGTATCTTTCCTTGGGGATACTCCCCCTGTCTTCATGCATTTGTTATTTCTCTTCATCCTTGACCAAAGGTTAACTCCCACTGTCAATATGTCTCCTCCTGACACTATACCTTATCTAACCAATCATAGGAAAAATAATAGCTCCCCTTATGGGTATGTCTCCCCTTGTCTTCATGCTACTGATCTTCCTTTCTATACCTCTCTCTCTGATGATTTGCCTTCTTTGCAAGACGTTGAAATACTTGTGAAATTTTTCATTTCCTCTTTTCAGTGCTACTTATTGTCCATTGGTGCTTCCTCTTGAATTTCATTGACATATATAAAATGCATTCAAAATTTGTTTTCTTCATTTTCTTGCAATGTTCGCTTGACCATACTTGTTCAAAAATGTCCTTTCGATGATATAACTTGTGTTTAAAATTTCTCTTTCCTTTTTTTTATATTCCTTTCATTGCTTTCTTTTCTATGACAACCTGATTCCTTGATTCCACTTGTAAATACACTATTATGCATCTTCTCTAAATGATGCTCTTTTTACCTGCTAAGCATCTCACGAATCCATCTTTGTCCATGTCACAAACTTTCCATAACTCTACTACTCAAATCTCCACAATGATGACCCATCTGTCACTATACTATCTTGGCAACTTCACCTGGATATACTAAAATTGATCATCACATGTTCCTGTGTATCGGAATGAATCAAATGTTTCCATTGATCTGATCTATCTATTCATCAAACTTTGTATGTCTGAAACAACCTTTACTGAATATATCCCTTCCTCTTCTATCTGATTGCTCTGAGTTTGTCTCTGTAAAAACTTCATACTGCTCAAAGGATGGCTCTTTGATTTGTTTCAACTACTACGATGACTCCCCTTGTTCAATATTCATATTCACTAGGAGTCTCCAATATGAGTGGCTCAAAAAAATACCCACTCTGATGCAAAGTAATATTCATATTCATCTGTAGACTCATCAACTCTCTCAACTCTGATTTCTTATATTCTTCCCATGGATTGATCTTTCACTACAATTCCTGAAAGTACAATCTCTTGAACATGTTTGTTATTCAGATGTTCTTCTTTTCCTTTTTGTAATACTGCAAATCCCGCTATCTATGGGACTTGGTATTTATTCACCTGTTCTTCTTTTTTACTTTTCCATACTTTCTTATATTTGATATTAGTGTTCTCTTTCATATAAGTATCCATCATGTTCTACAATCATGAGCTATGTGTCCATAGTTGTGGCACTTGTAACATTGAATGTCATGTGGGGACACATAAGATTTTGTTGCTTGACCATTTCTTCCATAAGCCTTGCAATATGAAACCTTATGTACAAAGTTAGTAAAATAAAAGCAATGACCATAAAATAGATTTACATACCTAGGAGTGAATAATCTTCTTTGCAGTTTAGTCCTTCTAAATTCCTGCCTCTGTTGAGCATGATCTTCTCTTATGTGGATCCCTTCATTATGGTTGAAGCTTCTCTGTTCCCTGAACATGGTAGGTCTTGTTGAATATACATCTCTATTATTCTTATTTGATTCTTGTTGACCATGATTTCTTCCGTTGAGTACTTCTACATAACTCTTACTATTTTCTTCATTTTTCTTTTCTGGTACCCTGGAATGCTTCTCTTCATTCTCTACTGCTTATCTGAATGTTTTTGTCTCTTCAACATTCTTGTTGAGCTTGAAGATTTTACTTTGTAATGTGACAACTTATTCTTTAAGCTTCTAAACCTCATATTCATTCTTCATCATTTGAATCTTTGTGACTTCTTCTATTCTCTTTGATTCTTCAAGTTGGGATTTCAATGTGATTATTTCATCCTCAAGTTCTCTTTCTCCTTGATTGAATTCTGCTTCATGATTATTTTTCTTTTCAATGTCAGGATTGTATTATATTTCATTGGGCTTCTTTGTCTCATTACTTTCAATATTCAAATAAGGTCATTTAATTTCAATATGTCCTACTTCTTCACAATTAAAGAAAAAATACACACCTTTGTTGACTAGCAATGAATAAGAATATCCAATTAACAATGAATAATAAAATCCAATGGAGGTGAGAATACGATTCCTCTACTTATTATTTGCAAGGAATAGAGGATTTTACATATAATTATCAATATTGTAAGGCCTCCTTTTGCACAGTTTCAAGGATCGTATTCTAGCTACATGTTGAGAGGGGGAATGAAATCCATGGGATATTTTGCGTGATAGAAATATGTGAAGTTAACCAAATTGATTCATTACGAAGAGATTGAGATGTTGTGTTGTCGTGCCTATTGGAAATCAAGGTTTGGGTTAGCATATTAGCTCCATCGTTGGACTTGATAGTTGTCCATGGATGGTGTCTATATATTTTTTCTTCTCATTGTTATAGTGCATTACTAAACTTATGGATGGTGTCTATATATTTTTGCCTCTCATTTTTATAGTGCATTAATAAACTTATGATTCTTTGGAGAGCATGTTTGATAGTTGATTCATGTGACAATTTGAGATCTTATTCCATGTGGATGGTCATTCGAAATTCATGGTTCATTTTAATTTATAAGTGGTTGGTAATGTTTATGTGAAATAAATGTATTGATATTAGTTGTTGGTATGTGGTTGTAATACGAATGCCCAACATTGTTGACAAGGGTATATACTCCACATAAACTCCCTAATTGAAAACATGATCTAAAAACATGAGGACACATATTTCTTAATTGTAGGTGATAGAATTGGATTGATTCTTGATATTGGTCAATTTCTCTTAAAAAAATAAAGCGTATTTGGCATAGTCAAAAGTTAAAGGATCGTTCTAATCCTTACTATCAACTTGCATTTTATTGGCACCAAAATTTACTTTTACACTAAGATTTGATTTGAGTTGTGGAAGGAGTGGCTTGTGCATGCAAATTTCTTAAATATGTTAAAAGAAAAATAGTAAACATAATTGACACTTACAAAGTTCTTTTCAATGAATCGTTCTTCATTATTTGTCACAAATTTATATAAACATTATCCTCCACAAAATCTGAGAGACCTTTAACATTTAGTCTAGAAATCTTCCAATAGTACCCTAGTACGTTAGGCATCTTCACCTGGTACTACTAAGTGGTTTACAAATAACATTCTCAGACATATATTTTGGATAAAACCCTTAAAGGCTACAACATTTCTCTTTCTGATATATATAACTTAGATGATTACTATGTTGAAAATATGTATCTCTTTGATAGACTTCACACTGGTTTAGTAAACACCTTATAGTTATGATGATACATGGTGACAAGACTTTCGTTATTATATTTTGAAGGTTGTTCAAAGTGCTTGTTGGTTGTTAAATTTGGATCACCTCTCATAGTTATAAATTTAAGTGTGGTTGACATAAGAGGTGGATCATTCTTTCTACAACATGATATCTTAGGTCATTAATTATGATACTTTGATGATCAATGATGATAATTTTATCATTGCAAATACATGGTATCTCAATATATGATCCCTCAACAATAGATTCTTAATATTTTATATCTCATTTGGATTAGAGTGATGTTTCTTATTAAAAATGATGGATGCTATGCTTGTATCTACTGGTCATTATTTCATTTAAAACTAGACATATGTTTCACTCCTTCATTAGCATTTCATGGTACATGGTTCATTGAGAAAGACATATTTTATTTCAAAGCATATTGTTTTAAGGATTAATAATAGATAATTGATCTACTACACATACACAACTTGCCCTTAGTACAAGAGTTTGTAGTATTGAGGAAAACCATGAGAGGGGGTAAGAATTACAATGACATGGCTTGATATTTGAGAGTATGAGTTAACAAAGAAAGTGCTCAACTTTTGTGTTATTGATATGCAAACACCTAGCTTGAAGAGTAAAAGGAGTGTAGGCCAATGACAAGATATTGTGACTCTAGATAATGGGGGTTGATATGAAATTCAACAAGGAAAATATATTAAAATTTTAGCTCATTGATAAGGTGACTATACATATCCAATAAAATTTCAACCTTCTTGTTGAAAGAAGAGGAAATAAGAATTAGGATGAGTTGATCACATTGAACTCATTGTACTAATGACCCATTGAGAGTTATCCTTGGATGGAAAACTTACCAAGTAGATCCATGTGCTAGATGGATGTTTGATGATGAATTCATTATTTAGAGAAAAAATATAGTAATTATGCAGGCTAGTAAATTTTATTTTGTTTATGAATCATGATATTTATTTTCTCTACATATGATATGTGTTGAGAGGATTATCATTTTCATGATTTTGTATTCTCATGATGACATGCGAGAGTTAGCATGCATATTTTTTCTTTGAGATGCCAATATCATGACTAATGCAATGATTGCAAGTTGTGAGGTGGTGATTGTATCCACTAGTGGTTCTGGAGTGTAGGTTTATTTGATGATATCATGGGAGAGAATAACCATGAAAGATAATATTACAAAGTAACATCTGATGGGATGGAGAAAAATCAATCTAATACTTATTCCAGTAATTTTTTTTCTTGTATTGGAGTTGTGATGTTGAAGTCTCGAAGAATGGATGGAGTGTTTCTCCTCAGTGGTGTTATGCGATTGAACTTCGATGCCTGGGGCTATAGCTAGTTGTTGTGGAGGGAGTTCATGTCATCCTTTTGAGGGGCTATACCTAGTTGTTGTGGAGGGAGTTCAGGTCATCCTTTCAAGATGCCTACTTGGGAAGATGAGGTATTGAGCCTTAGGGATATACATATAATTGTAGGATTTAAGCGTCATTCTAAAGTTTGAGGGACAGCTAGAGAGTATTTTCCCTTCCCTGGTGTTTTGATGTGGTGATGTAGGTATTTTTTGGGGATTTTCCGAGGGTCATAACTTTTGACTCGGTTATCTGTTTGGGATGAAATTTTCTGGGGAGTTGTGTCTCGAAGAGTTCACTTCCATGTTGATTAGATCTATCCAAATGGACATCCTTTTGACACTTTTTTAGGGGCAAATTCCTTCATATAAGGCCTCAAATTAGGGTTTTAGTGTTTTTACAGGAATTTTTAATTTTTCAATTATCAGTTATCTTTTAGATTATGAGATTAATAAGAAAAGTGATTTGAAAAATAGTGTAATGTTATTTAGCTCTTAGTTACTGGTCAGTTCTAGAGTCATGCTAGAAATTTCTAAATTTAGCTGTTTTTCTAATAACTAGTTGTTTTTCTAAAATTAGTTGTTTTTGAAAATACTAGATAGAGTTATAAGGGGTTGAACTTTGATTGTAATAGTTAGGATGGAGAAGGAATAAAAGAGAGTTATTTTTTCATTCTCTTGTGTTTTCATGGTTTATTTAATCTTGTGAATGAACCTCAGGCTTTGAATACATCATGTGGACAGTCAATGCCTATTGTAGTGACTTGGGTGGCTTATACTAGTCCAAGAGAGGGTGTTATGGAAGATGTTGGAGATAATAGAGTTTGTTTTGGAGGATATGGTAAGCTAATTAAAATTCTATAAGTAACTTAATCAAAGTAACTTCAGGACAAAGTTTCTTGAAGGGGGGCAGTATGTCATTCCCATCATTATTAATATTATTATTATTATATTAAGTACAATAATAATATGGAAGTATAATCATTATACAAAAAGGGGAATCATCCTCATATTATTATTAAATAATAATAATAATTATCTGAAGGGGATCATCCCCATCTTATTAATATAAAATGAATAAATACATAAGTAGATAATAATAATGATGTATAATAAATACTTAAAAAATGAATAATTGCAATTGTAAAATAAGTAAAAGAAAACCATGAAAAACCCTAAAATTATAATAAATAATTCAAGTAGATCCTAGGGATGGAGTTCTTGGATTATATATAAGGAGTGAAGGAAAGAGAAAAGGGACATCTCTCTTTGGCACATCTCTTTGGTTGAAGCTATAGAGAGGGAGAGGTTAAGGATTCACTAGCATGGTAGTAGATTGAGGGGTCAAGGTTGACATGTTGCTAAAGAATAAAGTAGAAAGTTCTACGGTTGGGTGGAGAGTCAGCCCCCCACCTTTTTTTTCACTTTATAGGTCATATCAAGGTATAGATAAAATCTCCAGTTCCCAGGTACGTTGGGTTCATCACCACAGGTAGTTACCTCGCAGTTACTTTGTATGTTGTAAGTAATTTTATTTAAAGTTCCCTATGTTGGAAACAATGTCTCTCTAAATTGATAATTTTCCTTGTGTCAATTGGGTGGTTAGATTCGATATAGATAGGGGCATTACAAGATATAATTATTTCTTGGGTTTTCTTGACTTCCATTTTAGTAGTTATAACTTTGCAACTTCCTTTTATTTCACTCTTTACTAAAGACTATGTTAAATTACACTTTATTTACCATGTGATTATACTTGACTATATGCATGTTCTTGAATGTAAGCTGCCCAAATTTCATGTCGGGATGAAATACCTATGATACATCTAAAAGGTAATTTCTCAAAATCAAGTTCATAAAATATTAACTCCCTAGGCATGGCCCCACATCTCTCTTCAATTTACTTAAGAAATATTCTATTAGATTTACTTCCTTAGAAGGGACAACAATGTATTCCTTTAGAACCTATTTAGTAATATTGGGTGTCATCCCAATTGAACTCCCTTTATTCTATATGTTGTCTTCTAAATCACTCAAAATATATGCCATGGGTCTAGGTGCACCCATATCTCTCAATTATGGAAGATGATATATCTCAATTACTTTTTTCATAGTAAGGTACATGTATTTTCAATTGTTTATTGAGATTGTGATGTCATTATCCAACATTTTGCTTATTGTATGGAAATTTGATAAAGTTTCATAATTTAATTGGTTTTGTTTCTTTGTCATCCTTGGTAGGTCCTCTAGTGCATCCTTCTCCTTAGTTTTCAATTTCTTTAGCTCTTTTCTTTTATGTTGACATGGAATTTGTATAACACTACTTTTTTGTCTTTGATTTTCTCTAAATATGCAAGGAATTGAGTAGTGATATCCTAAAATTCTTTGATATTTGTATAGATTTTATTTTGAATTATTCTTAGTTAATCTTGTAGTTCAAAGGAACAAACCCCAAACTCTTCCAAGATAGTCATATCTCTTTTTAAATGCTCTACTTCTTGTTCCAACTTTACTATTCATAACTTGCATTCTTCTATTTCGTGAGCCATGTTTTTATGTTAAAATTTGAACCTTGAGAAAATGAAACACTTCTAGGTGCTATAGTAATTGGATTTCTTTTGGAGTTGGCCATCAAATATGTTTTCGTTGTAACTATGAGTTTGTAAACTCTTGGTATCCTTAGCCACTTGTGTGTTTGTTTAAAAATTATTCCTTTTGTTTTGTCAAAAATAAAAGAATCAAGGAATACCACTATATTTGACTTGGAAGGGGTGAACTATCCCAATCCAAGTTCTCCCAATAGGAAATGTTCTCTTGTAATTGAAATTACACTATCCTATATGAAGTCACTATAGGATAAATGTCTATAGGTTTTTAACCTCTAGCCTCCTCCTCTTTCTTATTTTTCTCTTCCTCCCTCTTCTTCCTCTCTTGTTCTTCTTTTTTATTTGTTTATTCCTCCTAATAAAGCCTTAGTTCTTCAATTTCCTTTTCAGGCCTTTCCTTTTATGTTATGGTTGCCTCCCTAGATTTCCTTTCCTGGTTCTCTCTTTCAACTCTTTCTTTGTTAGCTCGCTCCTTATCTTCTTATTCCCCATATTTTTCTTTTTGTCGATGATGTAGTTCCATTTAAGCTTGCAATGAAGATCGATTATGATATATTTGTATCCAATCACTTCCTCAATGTTTTTATTGTCATACATGAAATTAGCATAAGCGATCTTTTTAATTTTGATCACCGCAACCTTTTTTTTTGTCGATGCTAATAGTCATTACCCATATTAGAGAAAAACATATTATTTTTTTTAGTTACTCTTTGAGATAAAGAGAGTCCTTTCTAGAAGAAAAATATTGTCATCATAAAGAAGAGCGATGATGACTATTCCAATTAGAGACATGATGACCCATACTAATTCCTTCAAACAACCCTCTAACTTGTCAATGCATATTCCAAAAAGGGTAGTAGACATGGATAAACCTTGCTTAACTCCAATATTGCAATTAATTTCTTTTGAGAAACCCTCAATGTTCCTAAACTTGGTATTAATGTTGTTGTGCAATCTTATCACAACAACTCTCAACTCTCAACTCAAAAGAAACTTTTATCTCTTCTAATCTATTCTAAAAGCTAGTTATATGAACTATGTCAATTTATTTATAAATTCAATGAAACAATAGAAGAGTTTTTTATATTATTCTAACACTCATCCACAATTATCCTAAGTGTAACAATATGGTCCATAGTTGAAATATATCTCCTAAATCCATATTGTCCTTTAGATATTTTTTTGTGAATTTCTAACCATATGTTGATCTTCTTTTCCAAAATAATTTCATATAACTTAGCTGAAAGAGAGCTAGTCATAAATTGTCTTATAATTAGAGATATTGTTCTCATCCATTATTTTAAAATAGGAATAATGAGGATTTGGAATTGGGCTTTATGGAACCCCTACTTAACTACTAAATTGAAGAGGTTTTGAATGTAAGGGATGAAGATAGACCCTCCAATTTTTAGGAAAATTTTTAGCATTTAGGTTTGGTAGCATTTGATGTCTTTGTATTTCCCTTTTGAAAGCCCCAAATTCTATGTCTTCTAAAGAAAAAACTTCTTCCTTTGTAAAAAGGGTTGGATTGTTGTTCATGATATTAAGGAATTCATAAATAATTTTAAAATAGGAATTTCAATCCGTTAAAAAAGTCTTTCTTTTTTTTTAATTTTATGAGTTAGAATTTCGATCATGACTTCTTAGGGGGTGAATTGCTTAGGGTGATTGAGAAAAGTAGAAGATACGACAATATTTTGGGGGATTTAAATGCCACATTTATAGAACTTATTCTAAAAAATAATGATGTTTCCACCTTTGATGATTTCAGACCAATATCACTTTGCAATCTTATCTACGAGGATATCTCAAATATTATTGCAAATATAATGAAACAATCATTATCCAATTGCATTTTGGAGGAACAATTTGGATTTATTTCCAATAGGAGGATTCATAATGTCATAGGGACAACTTAGGAGGGGTTTCATTCAATAAATACTAGAAAACAACTACAGTAGTCATGAAAATTGATCTTTCGAAGGAATATGACAAAGTGAATTGGCTCTTTCTCAAATTGGTTATTTTTCAAATAGGTTTATCACTTCAATATGTTAATTGGATTATGCGGTGTGTGGAATATCATTTGCAGTGTTAATAAATGGATCTCATTCGGGGTTCTTTAGGGCATCGAGGGGTCTTAGGAAAGGATTCCCCTAGTCACCATTTATATTCTTCTTGCTAGTAGCTCAGTAAAATGATAGCCAAAGAAAAGAAAAATGGATTCTTCATAGGTATACAAGATACAAATTCCATTGAAGTAACCCACTTGTTGTTTGTAGATGCCATTTTACTTTTTGGTAAAGGAAATTTGAGGGAACACAATTACATAAAACGTATTTTATATTTATTTTGCAGAGCAACATGGATGGTAATCAATATGAACAAATGTTGTATTTTGACAAATGGTCCAAGTGATTATTTCCTAAGAAGACTAGAGAAATTATTCCCTATGAAGATTGTTCCTCTAAATGTGGGTGTCAAGTATTTAGGTTTTCATCCAAAACATAATGATTATTAAAAGGTTCATTGGACTTGGATAATAAATAAAATGGAAGATAGAATTACCCATTGGTGTAATAGATGAATTTCTCAAGGAGGAAGGATAGTATTTGTAAAATCTATTCTAGAAAGTATCCCCATTTATTGCTTATCCATAGCACATGTACCCAAAGGAATCTTGAATCAGATGAGGAAAAAGTAATACAATTTCCGTTGGAAATGTATAAGAGCTCATGAAGGAATCCCATTGCTCAAATGGGATAGGATAGCCATAGACAAGGAACTAGATGGATGGGCTATATAGAGGTTGTATGGGTTCAGTCCAGCATTGGCAACCAAAAGTCTATTGAGGATGTTGTTCAACAAAGGATGGTGGGGAAAAGTGATGAAGGAAAAGCATCTTTAAAGCAAATAAGTGGAGGTTTGGTTAAGATAAGAGAGAAAATATTTTAAAGGGGCTTCCAACATATGGAAAGGACTAGCTAAAATTTATGATATTCTTAGTCATTAGCTTACGTGGAAAATTGGGAAAGGCATGAAGTTGATTGTTGGCAAGGACCATTTGATAGGATGTACTAGAAACTATAGGATTTTTGATCCTCTTCGACATGCCTTATAGATTAAAGGAATTACAAGTTTAGTGGATGCAAAAACTTTGATGCTCTGGGAAGTTGGGATTCAATATTGGAAAAATGCAGAGTCATTGGAACTGGAAGGTCTTTTGCCTAAAGAATGATCGAATTATATGAATATCCTTAAGCATAGTGTTCTTATTTTAAAGGACCAATATGATGAATTAAAATGGTCATTGAATAATTCCTCAGGGGTGCTTACAACCAAGTTAGGATATAAAGACAAAATCAGCGAAGGATTGGACGATGTGAGTGAGTGGCGGTGGAATTTGGTATGGAAGTTAGCATGTCCTTTGAAAATCAAAATTTTCTTATGTATTTCTTTGGCTAATAAGATCGTTACATGGTATAATTGTCAAAAGATAAATTGGATCGGGCCCGTTTAGTGTTTCCCATGTAAACATTATTGTGAATATGTGGAACATTTATTTGATTACTGTTAATTCACCAAAGTTGTATGGATAGAAATATCCAATAGTTTGAAATTACAAATTCATTCAGATAAATTAAATCTGTTGAAATGTATGGAATTATGGAAGAATGATAAATATGTTTCCTCACATAGAGCACTACATGGGTTTGTGTTTTAGGGCATCTCGTTAACCTAAATTTTGAAGATAAGGAGGCACAATAAGGAATACTTGCACATCACATTAGATTCTCTTATGTGGAAGGAAGGAAGAAGCCAAATAATATTGTTCCAAGAAGCCTTCAATAATCGATTATAGATCACACTAATCCTTGGGTATTTTTCGATGGATCATGCGAGGGTACTCCAAGAACTTGTGGAGTTGGGGCCATTCTTTACCTACATAATGAAAATTAATTTTAACTAAAGTATGGAACCATTCTTTTTCTCATGTCTACCATCAATTCAACCATAAAGTTGATCAATTATCAAAGGAAACACTCATTTTGGAGGAAGATTGTTTTCTTATTCATGATATTAAGAACCATATTAAGATTTGATACACTTACAACTTTTTTGATGAATGTATTTTTGGTCATGTTTTATCTTTTGTTTATGTAAAGTTAGAGAGAGCTTATCTAGTGGTTTTGTCTTAGCATGCGTATGCTGTTCTGGAACTATTTGTTTACAAAGAACCCTGTATAAGGATGATTGTAAGAGTTAAAGTCATAAGGATAAGCTATATTCTTAGCTATATAGGTAACAAAAGATAACATTATAAGTCAAAGGGATCCTTAATGTGTATTTGATTTTGTGACAACCTCCACACTCACGACAACAACTCTGATAACAGGTGCAACTTTTTTTTGTTTAAGGTGTGTGCGCGCGTGTAAAGAGGGAACAAACACACTTGACTCTACGTCGCCACCCGACGACTAAAAAGACACAACCATGATGAACATAACAAGAAGACATAAGGCGCACAACAAGTAACTGCATGCATGAAACAACCATAGACATAAATAATAATCCATAATAGTTGATTTTACTATTTCTGCACAAGAAAACAGGGCATTTAATCTTAGTCCTCTGCTCCGGAGAGAGAGAAGGTCAGATAGGCTCCTGATCGACTGCTCAGGCAGAAACTAGTAATCTCCGTCAGGTGTGTCGCAAGAGTGGAAACCCTGCCTTTAAAGGGCCCGAGACTCTTGATACGACACTGGATTCTTTACACAGGAAAAACTCACACACATAGCCTTATATACTAAGTCTACATGGGGATGTCTACCTCCCGCCCGACACAAGAAAACCAAGCAATGAAATGCTTACAACCAAGTACAATAAGGGTTAAAGAACGACAATCCTCATAGGGAAGCGTAAGCTAAATACAACCTCATCAACTACCCAACTAGTAATCCTGACTAAAGGTCCCTTTCTAAGATCTAAATGGGCGCTAATTACCGAACACTGAACCGTTCTAAGTCTATTGTAGTTTTACATCCTGTTGGCGGGTCATACATCAATTGTCGATTACAACTTTATGTTAGTATTGAAATCAATTAAAAACTCCATTAGTCAACATGTAAACTTTAATTTAGCATTAAGGATCAATCTACAATAAGGGTTTAACAATTTAAAAGCATGATGCCAGGTCATAATAACTTAAACAAACCCATCTTTAATAAATGCATAAAAGAACAAATCCTTTATTTAGATAAATAACTAAAGGAATAAATCTTTTCTGTAAACGAATTGGTAAAAGAATAAATCCTTTTTTAAATGAATAAATAAAAGAATACCTCTTTTCTTTAAATACATAAATAGAAGAATGAACCCTTCTTAAATAATTAAATGAAGGAATAAATCTTTTCTGTACGTAAGATAAAATTCATAACAAATTCCTTCCTTTATACTTCATTACATTCCACCATGAGATGATTCCTACAATAACGTTACTTTACATTCATTATGATACAATGTAATAACATTACAATAACATAATGTGATAACAACACAATAACATTTCCTTACATTACACTTACAATAATATAATGTAATAACCTTACAATAACCTTACTTTACATTCGTTACAATTACCTTACCATAACATTACATTCATTCGTTACGATATCATTACCATACATTCATTAGAAGATGATTCATTATAATAAAATGTCCAGATTTGATGGAAACAGAACTATTCCAATAAAGACAACATAAACCAGCTAGCCCCTTTTTTTTTGGGTGCTGCCTATCAGTCTTAAAATAAAGAAAAATATGGATAAATAAATCATGTGCCTTTGATTTAACTATCCTCTAACCAGCGCTAACCAATCTGCACTAATTATTAGAAATAAGCATGTAATAATAAAAACTAACAACTTAGAATACAACGGGATAATTGACGTTCTGACAGCTCTCTTTACCAGCTGCCGTTAACTAAAAAAAAAAAGAGAAATTTTAATTTAGATACGGAGTGGTTTCTAAGAGATGAATTGAGGTTCAGACAACGTCCTTGAAATGTCATGTCGTCGTAACTATTGGAGAAGTTCTCGCATTCTCTCATTCAGCGTGCCTGATAGCAACAGGGTGTGCCCACAAGTCTGAGTGTAAGAATACTCTCAAATTCAATCTTCTTGCTATTCAAAGGGAGGGGCGACTTAGCTGGATAAATCCATTTATTAATATTAAAGGCAGAGAGCCGGAAAAAGGGGTTTTGAGCCGTTCAACAGTCGGAGTTCCTCCTTTCAGG
>JASDQU010880365.1:0-16358 GCA_032191745.1 Picea mariana
AAACTCCCCAAAAGTAGCTTCAAGAACGGAATTTTGTTTAACCTTCTAAACATATTAGGCTCCTCAATAGAATTACTTTCACAATTTTCTGGTCTGTTGATTGTAATGTGGATGTTACAGTCACCAGACCTTTGGTCCGCCATCGCCAAACCAGAAGGGAAATCCTTCATACAATGATACTTGGGCTCCTAAACCTATATATAAACAATCGTCAAGTGTATTGCATCACAGCGATACTAATTGATCATAAATAAATTCAGCATCACTAATTCTAAGAAACTTGTGGGAAAGTTGGAGTGAGTATTGGCTCTGAAATTAATTTGAATGAGAGTACCATATATAGATTCTATTTTAGTGGCTTTGGAGATTTGACCACTAAAATAATAATTTATATCCACTACGGCATAGTGGGATCGTACGGTGTGCGATGTTTGCTTAGTACGTAACACGGAAACCGCACTTGCCAAACGTGGGTCCTGTTGAAATGGATCCCCTTGTCAAATTCATGACGTATATTTCATTCAGCATGAGTTTGCGAGTTTGGTATTAAATTTCTTCGCACCATATTACAACATTACTGCGCTTCACACAGTTAAATTTCTCTAATCTGCCCATAAATTTAACAGCACTAGAGGCAGCGCTATTGACATTCCAGCGCACTGTAGGATAACGGGTACTGTAACTGTTCCTGATGATTTTTAGGGCATGATTTTTACATGAATTTTGGTAGTTGCAATCTCAACAATCCAAATTTGCAATCCCATGATTTTTTGGGCATGATTTTTTCTTGAATTTTAGTAGTTACAATCTCAACCACCCAAATTTGCAATACCCTAACAATGAAGGTTAATGTAGTCTCTAAACAGAATTGCAAATGAAGCAACTAATCAATCTATTTCAGAAAGCTGTACTGTACTAGATTCCGATTAAAGTTACCCAGAACTAAAAAATTTCGAGTACGCTTCATCAAGCTCCTTGCCGAGTGTTCCGGTAATTGTTTAAATCTATTGCTCAACCATACCCCATAGCTCAGCACCTCATATCATCTAGCAGTTTTAGGCATTTGGTGCTCCGGTAATTCATTAAATTTACTTTCGAACTTGCTAGGATTGTCCCATGGCACGCGAAGATCGCGACACCGAAAAAAAAGTGATTGTGATTTGAAATAATGACTTTATGCCGGTTATAATGTGAAAAATATCTCAATCCTGGGCTCCTACGGTTGTCAGTTAAAAGCAGTCAATCTTGACTTGGGGGTTTCTGAACACGCGCGTTCAGTGACAACGCAATTATTTTATTTTATTGAACTAAATGTAGACAGGACGAGCTTGCAAGCTTGCAGTCTGAGTGGTGGTGGTCGTTGTAATTATTACCCGCGGCAATGTTCGGTTCCAGAGAAATTCAGAACAGATAACCAAGGATTCTAACAGAAAGTGGAGAGCTTTCTACACGGTTGAGAGTCAGCGGCCGACATCCCTTATTGTTTTCAAAAGAAAACACCAAACGTCAATCGAAGCAATGGTTGAATTCATTGTAGTTAGGTCATATCACGTCGTTTCGTATTCTCCTTTACTGTAAACCCCTCTATATATAATACAATACGGTTAGTGTTCTATGAAATGATTTTTATCAGGTCGTTTAGTATTCGTAGTTGTTTTATAAAATGTTTTTTTATTGCAGGATATAAATTTATACAAATTACTATTTTTATTGTTCAAAATGGTTTTTATGATCGTTTTTTATTTTTTTAAGTAGCTGTTTTATGAAATGGTTTTTATCTCAGTAATCTGACGATATAAATTTATACGAATTATCATTTTTATTGTTCAAAATTTATTTTCGATTGCAGAAATAGATTTAACACACTGTAAAATACTTGAGACACTCAAATTTTACAGAAATAATCACTTAAATCTATGAATCTATCTCACCACTTTCGAACAAATATCTAAAAAAAACATCATTTCTTAAAAAAAAAAATTAACCCACCGTAAATAATACATTTATAAAGAGATTACATGATATTTATAAAGAGATTACATGAAAAGAGATTACATGATATTTATAAAGAGATTACATGAAAACATTTCTGTAGTTTCACCGGATCTATTTCGCTTTTGTTTGCTTATTTAGGGAGGTCTTACATTTGTATATTTTTTACATCAAATTAATGCGTCTGCTTGATCAATAATCGTGAGGAATAAAATTGCAGTGCACGCCGCACCGAAAGCTGCAAATGCGTGATACATGAGTAAACCTCATCCATGTCTGCATGATCTGTATCATATTTATGAATCATTATTGTATAGAGTTGCATTAATTTGAAAAAGTTAAATCAAGATCCTATTTCACCGAAGCTGCCAAAGCGATTCGCACTATAAGAAGATTCTTCGAGACAAATCCCGCTTTCAAATAGAAGGGGTTGCTTGGTTGCTGGTGTTATGTATTACACACGTGGCCATGCTTAAGATGTGCCACACGTACTGAAACGCTGCAATACGTACATATCCAGAGTGGTTTTGGTGCTGTTCTTTTAGGTTTTGTCTTATGCTGTTTTATGGAGACTATAGTTTGTATGTTTAAATCTTGTAATTTTCAGATTGGTAGTTTAAGACAATTAGCTTTACTTTGATTGGCTGGTTGAACTGGTTTTTCTTCTAAGTAATTCAGTTATTACAGTCCAGAACTTTTGATGATATTTTAATTCTGTTTGTTTAAGGATTTTTATATAACTCTTACTTACAAAAAAAAAAATTAGATCACTCAAAACTAGACACCATATTGATGTTATATAACTTTAACAAAGTAAATCTATAATTTCAACAATTTCTAATCAGTTTTAAAATAAAATAAATAAATAATTTATTCATAAAAAAATCATAACTATATAATATATACAAATTAAATCTGCAATTTCAATATTTTCTAACCAATTTTAAATAAAATAAATAAATATATATATATATATATACAAAAATTCTAACTATATAATATATACTTGATATTAATATTAAAATTGTCACAATATTTATAATAATGTTTATATTATATGTAATATTTTATTTATAAAGAGACTAGTTGAATACCAATGAAATAATAATTATAAATTAATTTATTTTCCTATTTAGGAATAATATAATAAAAATTTAAGTGAAAAGTATCATTTGCTTGAGAAATCAAGTGATTTCAAAAGTTTATTGTGATAATATTTTCTTATGTAATTAGAAGGTATGAGTTATATCTGTAATATGAATAAAAAATAATATATCGATGATGGAAATCGCTTTTGCTTTTAAGTTTTGAATTCATCACAATGTATTTTGCTTTTGCTTTTGATTTTAAGGTTTAATTTCTCGAAAATGTCTTTTACAATAATAACTTTTAACCAATTCAATGGCAAGTTGATGATAAAAATTGATCTTAGCTTTCGATTTTAAGGATTGAATTCGTGAGAACGTATATTGCTTTTGATTTTAAGGTTTAATTGCTCGACATTGTGTTTTTCAAAGCTAATGATTGAAATTGCTTTTGATTTTAAGGTTTGATTTATTGAGAATGTGTTTTACAATAGTCACTGTTAACCAATTTAATGGAAAATTAATGTTAAAATTTGCAGTAAAATAATACTTGCATGTGATAATAGTCTCTACCTATCTAGCTTTGTTCTTGGTAACCCGTCTATATTCATTTAATTTGTTACTAAAGACCCACTTTTTGTTGATCAAATTCTTGTGCCTTGGTTTTGGAACCAATTCCCAGGTGTTATTCTTCTTCATTTGATACAACTCTTTATTCATGGCATTTTTTAGCAATTCATCCTTTTTTGGCTTCTTAAAAAATGTTTGGTTCAATCAAAGAGGAGAGTCCTAGGTGTAGTTGTTCTGGTGAACAAATTCTTTTTCTAGTCTCAATTCTTACATCTCTGTTCCCAATAATCTGATCTGAAGGATGATTCTTTTGTACTCATTTTCTAGGTTTCTTTGGAGGTACTTTTTGAGCTTGCTCTTCTACTTCTATCTGATCTTCTTCATCTTCCCTGTTGTTTCTTCTTCATCCTTTGATTCTTCTTCGTAAACATGTTCCACTAATTCGTTTTCTTCTTCCTTTGATTTCCTTCCACTTGTCTCATCAATCGTTACATTGATGCTTTCCACAAAATTTTTAGCCTTAGATTGTAACATGTGTATGATTTCATTGTACTTGAGTAACCAACAAGTACGCCTTTGTCCACACGAGAATCAAACTTTCCCATTCTTCCATCTTCTCTTTTGATGTAGCATTTACTTCCAAAAACTTTGAAGTTCTTCACATTTGCTGGTCTTCCTTTCCATAGCTCATAGGGATTTTTATCACTGTTATTTCTGAGCATTACTCTGTTTTTAATGTGAACTGTTGAATGCACTGCATGTATCCAAAATACATATGTCAACATGGAATCCATTAACATTGTTCTAGCAATTTATTGTACTTCCCTGTTCTTTCTTTCGATGAACCTATTCTGTTGAGGTGTCTTAAAAACAAAGAATTTTCTTTTTATTTCATGCTTGCTACATAAATCCATAAATTCTTTTGAAGTAAATTATCGTCCATTGTCTGACCTCAAGCATTTGATTTTTTAATCCATTTTATTTTTAACCATTTCTTTGTATACCTTGAAGTTTTCAAATGCTTCTGATTTATTAATGAGAAAACAAATTGTAGTCATTCTTGTATAATCATCAACCAATAACATAAGTGTTTCTCACCTTTTAAACCCTTTGTTTTAGTTGGCCAACTAGATCAATATGCACAATTTCTAGTGGTCTTGTTGTTGAGTATTCCTTTTATTTGAACCTGGTATTTGTTTTCTTTCCTCATTGGAAATGCCTGCATAATGTGTTGGTTGGCTTCATGATCTGGGGAATTTCTATGACTTCTTCCTTTTTGCTGAATTTGAAAAGGTTATCGAAGTTTGTGTGACCCATTCTTCTCTTCCATAGACAAACTTCATATTCCTTTCCTAGAAAACACTTTTCATTTCCAATTTTGCTTAATACATATATGTTGCTTGAAGTTCTTATAGCTGTTGTGACCAATTTGTCTGAACCTGTTTTTCTTATCTCTCACTTTTGTGAATCAAACATAAGTTTGTGACCTTGGTCACACATTTGAATTACACTTAGAATATTATGTTTCATATCTTCCACTAGTAGAACATTTTTTTCATTGGTGTTCTTGTTTCCAATTCTCACTTTCCCCTTTCCAATGATTCTAGCTCAGTCGTTTTTTCCAAAGGAGATTGATCCATCTCTTTCCTTTTTCAAAGTTAGATACTTGTCTTCATCACCTATCATGTGTTTTGAACAATCATTATCAACACACCAACCACATTTATTTTGCTTATCTTGTAGGGAGAGTGTGCATTCTTCATTGTTATATTGATTATGTTTTCTTATCCATGTTCTCTACTAAGGTTCTTGTTTGTAGTTTTGGTTATTCTGTTGTGATTTTCTGGGAGGAACTGTCATTCTACAATCTTTGGCCAAGTGTCCAAAGTTTTTCAATTGTACCATTCCACTTCAGTGATCAAAGATTCAAACCTGTTGTAGCTTCTTTTTTGTGTTTCACTAGGCCTTCTTAGATAACCATTTTGTGCATGAATTTCAAGGTTGTTTATGTTTCCTCTATTTTCTCTGCAATTTACAGCTTTGTGTCAAACATTATTGCATGCATAACATAAACAAAAAAATATAGTTTGATACATGGGAGTTGAATATCTTTTGAAAGGAGATACTCTTCTGAACCCATCTTCTTCTTGAAATTTTTTTCATTATGGATGATGCATATTTTGGATTCTGAATCTTCTCGGTGGTGGAGCATATCTGTAATGAAACCTCTTGTTTTCTTCCTTCTTAAGAGATCTTCTAACTATCTCCGGATAGCTTCATGTTTTTTTTTATATGTATTTTTGGAGGTTCAACATCTTTCTGTCTGATTGTATCCTAGCACTGACTTGTCATGATGTGGCCTCTGATTTTTTATAATGTTATCCATGTTTTCATGTTTTCAATAATTTTGTCTTTTTCTCCCGAATATTCTTTGAGTCCTTCTTCGATTCTTTTGTCTTCATCTATTTGAACCTTCAACTTAGTGATCATTTGTTCTGGTTCTTGAGTTTCTTCTTTCTTCTCTAGCTCTGCCTACAACTTCTTGTTTTTCTTATTTTATCTTTTTATAACTTCTATAGAACTCAACAATTCTTCTTTGTAGTCAAATTATTCCTCTCCGTTGTCTTCTTTATCAAAATAGTCTACTTCCATGAATATAAATCTTGCAGTCTCACTTTCACTGACTTCATCTTCATCTGACGAGGAGATATCTTCTTTGGTGCATAAAATTTTCTTGAAGACTTTCTTTTTAGTTCTTTTTCCTTTAAATGTTTGTTTGTTATTTGAATCATCTTCTTCATTTCTTTTATTTTTCTTATGAGTACAGTTTAGCAAAATGACTAATACCATCACAATTAAAACAAATCAATGGAAGCTTAAATTTATATCTACCACGAGTTCCCTCTCTTAGTCTTCTAACAAAGTTGGCTTCTTCTTCATCATCTTCTGAAATGTCATTGTTGTTGCTCTCTTGTTTTTCCTTTTGATTTCCCTTTTTCTTTGAATTCTTGGATACTTTGAATGTTTCTTCTTTTGTACCTAGATTCTCATGTTCTATCCTCATTTCATAAGCTATGAAAATTCCATGTAGTTCATCCATGCTTATTGAATCCAAATCTATTATTTCTTATAGTGATGAGACCTTAGGATCAAATCTCATTGCAAGAGATCATAGTACATTTTGAACAATTATAGATTCATCAACTTCTTCTCCCAATTACTTTGAGGGGGTTGAATCAGTAATGAGCAATTTATACCACTTATTTATCCTTTCAGCCACAATGTATATTCCTTTAACTTATTCAACAATGTTCATGAGTTCATCATTACAATGTTATTGCATCACATAACATTAACATCCATCAATGCATAATAAACAATAATAGACACATCCACACAATGCATAGTACACGAGTATTTTACATGGAAAACCAATGCGGGATAAAACCATGGAATGATTTTCTTATATGTCTTTGAGAATTAAATTCAAGAAAGAACCAACCTCCAATTCTCCAGCTCTAACTTGAAGGAGGATCCAACCCCCTAGTTTCTTAGACTACAATCTGAGGGAATCTCCAACTCCCAAATTATCTGGCTACAACTAGAAGGAGGGTACAACACCATATGTTCTTCAACTACAACTGAAATATACCTACAACCACCTATCCTTTCCTCGTCCTACCACCCTTAAATATAAGTGAAATGATGAAACCACTGCCATGATGTCACTATGATATATGTCACTGTAAACCTGTACCAATCTAGGCCAATAACGTGTAACCAACATGTGCCATTGTCATGTAACCAACATGTACCTATACCCTTCCTGCACCAATAAAACCCAACAGGTATGTGACTTGTCTATGTTTCACCTCACGTATGTATGCGACCTGTCTGTAAAACAACCTGCGTATGTATGTGGCGTGTCTATACTACAGCCTGTGTATGCCTTATGAAATCTAGGGATTTTCACTTTTTTCTAAAAATCATACACTGATGCCTCTTGTCATCTCAACATATAACTAGTCACTATGTCCAACATGTAGCACATGCTTTGTGCATACATCCTCATACATATCCCTTAACCAAGTGTATCTATTTCTCTCTAGGGATGTTCCATACAAGTATAATCATGAATAAAATTCCTAGAATTTTAAAATATATTAAAAATTAGAATTTTAAGTATTATAATTTTTACATGGACTAGACACCAAACCCTTACTGATATAACATGATTATTATTATCATAATAATAATAATAATAATTATTATAATAATGATTATTATTATAATAATAATTATTATTATAATAATGATAATTTTTAGGTTTTGAGGTGTACGTGGGATACAATGGAAGAAGTTGTGTACATACATGGGATGACAGTATAACATGATGCGTACATACGTGGTCTAGGAGTAGATTGGGGCGTGTATTTATGGGAAGAAGCCATGAAAGGGTGAGTTTCTAAAGGTTCCATATCTCCAAAGTTTGAAAGCAAGCTCCCATGAAGGTCTACAACAATTAGGTACAACATATCTATATACTAGTTCAAAAGGTATGTCTTATTTCTATGAGTAGTTGTATTTTGTTGTGTACATGATATATGAATTGAGGGTTTGAAGATTTTCCCCAAAGGGGTTATTGGATGTATGGGACTTATTGTATAAGTCATATCTATAGAAGTATAGTGCTAGTATACTTGATATTATTCATTTGTGCATCTTGTTGGTCCAAGTATTTGAGGTATAGCTAGTATTCTTAATACATGGTTGAGGGTTTTTGTTGTGAAGAGATTGTGGAGTTGCTTGTGAAGTTTCAGGCTACATATCAGTAAGGGTTTGGTGTCTAGTCCATGTAAAAATTATAATACTTAAAATTATAATTTTTAATAGATTTTTAAATTATAATTTTTAATATATTTTAAAATTCTAGGAATTTTTCAGTATTTTTTGTAACTCCAAAAAATTCGCCATAAGACTTGTGTAACTTCATATGTATCAATGAGTACCTACAATAAACCTTTCACAATAATAGATATTCATTGTTGTCAATAGGTGCTAATATGAGAGGCTTGCTATATTATTTATATCTCCATGCATCTTCCTCAACAGGTTAGCTTCTAACAAACTTAACCCAATTTCCTTCTTTTAGGGCTAACCCACTTCTAACCACTTTTTCACTTCTAACTCACTTTTCTACAAATAGTAAATTCTCCACTTCTAGTTGCTACTAATTTATTTTTAATTATTTTCTTATTGCAACAACTTAGCCCATGATTAACTCCTAGTTTCACTCACTTGACTAGTTAACTTCTTCTAGGAGCTTCTAAAATAATTTGACTTTTTTGACCTTTTAGATAACTCATGAGGGTTCTCCAACTTCACAAGGCCATAATTATCTAACCATGAGGACTTATGCAACGTTCCAAATATCATCAGAAATGGCATGACATGTACTATCCATCTAAAATATTTTTACCTGCAAATATACTAACCTTTATACCATTATACATCAAACTAACTTAAATCCCTTAACCATACTATTGGAGCTACCAGAATTTGTTGTCGGACTTGCTTCAAGGGTTGACATAAATGAAAACCAACCCAATTAATCTATATACTTGGAGCCATGTTATTCATGTATTGATATATGAATACTAAACATAATCAAAGACACATGGAAGGTCAATATCACTATACATAAAATTTCAAAAAGGATTGTAAATTTTATTGACCATTTGCAAAAATATTTACAGCATGATCAAGTCTATTATCAAACTGAGGTAAGTACTTACCTTGCACGAGTTACTAGGAAGAGAATGTTCATGGAGGACTTGGAAGAGAATATTCTGTTGGAAGTATATCCAATCTCTTTGGAAAGAGTGGCTTCGTAGTAAGTGCGCCCTCAAGGTCACTTATTCTCTTCTTCAATCTAATAGTCTGCAATGCTTGCTTAGAAATGGAATTAAAAAGGGTATCTCTTGTGTATTGATGTACTTTCATGAGCACAAATGGTCCAAATCCTTTAACATATAAGTCATCACTTGAACTGTGAACGATCTTTCTGTTTTTAAGAGTGACCTTTTCTTTGCGTAGTTTTATTTGGTGCTTGTTGTATTGAGTGTTGTGTAGTGTCAAGGAATGTTCCTCAAACAACATCGATTTTTCTAAGGCGATCTGTTGTGCAAGTTGTTAGATTTATACAATTATTTGGGATACCTAGTTTGGTAGCTCTGTATTGTCGATATGCATATCATTGTCACCTCTTGGACTTTCCATACTTCTGTGGTTTCCTGAATATTGGGAATTATCTTTGTTTCGGGTACATTTCCTTTTTTTCTCTATGACTGCATGTGCACATTAAAGATTAAAATGGTCTTTTTTTTTTGTGCCATTCCCTCTAGCACACATTCCATTACTCTCTTCTCTGTTTACATTGTTATTTTTTTTCTTTGTCCATAGGAGGAGCTCTTATGTGTCTTTGAATGGAAGAAGACTAGGCATTGGTGTCGATTTCACCCCTTTGTCTTTCCTTGATTTCCTTTCTTGTATTTGAGCTTATTTATGTTGGAAAGTTGTCACCGTATCCACTCATTTCATTTTTGGTGGAGGGATTGTCACTAGTTTCCTCGTCAAATCGTCTGAACAAATTACTCTACCTTATGGATTTTAAGTGCTACGAAAATAGACCCTGGTGGTAAAAACCACTTAGAGGTTGTGCATGCTTTAGATAAATTGCACTAAGTGTTTCTGAGACTTATTTGAGATAGGCCATTTTCCTGACCATTATGTCCCCAACTTGAAAAGGAAATGAAATGATCCATCTTTTTATTTTATTGTGAAATGTGATGTACCAAGTTTTATACTAGCGACAAACTTCTATGATAAAATATCTATTGCATAAAAAATTAGGTAGTAGAAGGGTATTTTCCTCGAAACCGTATAACTAGATGTATTCATGGTTTTCGTATTCAATACAAATTCCTTTTTCGTTTAGAAATGGCTTAGCCTCTTCAGTTATCCTCCTAGTTTTTTCCCCAACCAACATGTATATGAAATTTTTAACAAAACCATCCTAAACAATGTAAAAATTGAATATTTATTTACGTTTAGATGGTATGGGGTGTCATTATTGGACTTGTTCATTGTATGTATTTTCATTGGCTTTAACTAGGAGGATATCAAATACATTAGAATAAAAAAATTGTGAAAACCAAATATGCAGCCATATAAAAAAAATTAACACTTAAGTAAATTTCATGAATGAGAACAAATTTCATATGATATCAACTCTACCTAGTCAAACATGCCATCTTTCCACAAAGTAAAGTATAGTGCATAGAATTATGACATGGGTGTGGGTCAAGTCAATTGTTTGCCAGCCACATGGGCAAACAGCCATGAAAAGTATCAGTATTTATCTTGTAGCAAAGATATGTCAATTGCCAAAATGTCCCTCGGCATAATTGCAAATGGTAGCATAAAATATCTCAAAATATTGGTGTCACCAGCATGAGATGCTAGGAACGTGTCTTCTTTTGCAACCTTGAAAAGATTATTTGTAGTAGAAATTCAAATCATTTTGTTAAAGTCCTTCAAAGTAAGTAGTGTTACATTATTTCCTTTTGTTGTGAGGTTAATAATTATTGTCATGCTATCAAGTATTCGAACACACTCTGAAAGCGATATGAATATATAAGTAGCACTACTACAGGTTCATCAAATGTTGTTTCCAAAAGGATTTATTTGAAAGTGGATAAAATATGTGTGATATATTTTTTGAATAAGTGTGAGAATGAAATTTATAAATACACCAAGCATTCACATAGAGATCGATAGAAAGACCTAAAATTCAAAAAATTCAGTGAATTATTTCCACAATGGATGATTTTGTCTATAGTTGATTTTGCATAGAATTACACATTTGCTGCACAAAAAGAAATACAAAGTGAATATTATCATTCTGATTAAGTCTCTATATTTGTCCACATTCTATATAGACATGCTCAAAAAAATGTTGATAACATAGAAAGCAGCAATGACAGTCGACATGTTATTAAATAATATCACTTTTATATGAGTGATGATCAGATACACGATACACATTATGTACAATATTGCTTTGATAAATTTTATGATTCATTGAAAAACCATGGGAATGGATTTTATCGACATTGGATATGGTCAAATGGATGTGCGGGTCAATTCAAATATTCATGATCATTATAGTGGCTATGTCATCTTCATAATAAATCAAAAATTACACATTGCTGAAATTTATTTGAGACTTCTCATCGAAAATGAGAGCATGACAGTGCAGGGGCATGTGTAAAATGAGCACTTCAAAGGTATGAGATGAACCCTCATGTCGATCAATTTGAATCTGCTTATCAAGTTGTTTAATGGTGCAAAAGGACCTAATCCATGAAAATAATCTGTCAAAGGATATGCACAGGTGTGTGTATATACATTTTGTACACACATGATATTTTTATTCCCATTCAAAAATATGATTTCCAATCATGTTCAATAGAGAAAGTTAATAATTTCTTTTCTTTAACTTGTATATTATTGACATTTCATATTTATATTTAAATAAATTATTCTTGAACCATGTGTAGGTTTTTTTGGCATTTTAGCATCCAAGATGTAGATAGATCAATCCGTTATGAGGCCAGTACAATACACGAGACTCGAAAATTGCATTCAATTAAAACAAAACCCTTCCAAAATGTGTTTTCATTTGATTGAAGAAATGTATCTTGTTTTTGTTCAGTTTGCATAGAGGACACAAAATCCACATACATTTGTGAAAACAAAACTGAGAAATATGTTAAATCTTGGAAACATGGAGAAATTAATACAAAGGGGAAAATTCCACTTGCAAGCTTAGAGGAGATTCAATCAAATGAGACTACAGTGTCAATTTAGGTCAATAGAATTTGTAATCTCGTTAGAGAAGGTAATTTACGTTTTAATTGTTCAAACATATTTGTTATCCTTAAGCATTGTATATTTACATGTACTAGAGATATATGGAATTTATATATAGTACAATTGTGTGCATGTGTGTTGATTTGATGAGAATTTCTTGTCAGAAAATGATGAGTTATTTGTAGGAGATGTCTTTGTTGTGGTTTCACATGCAGACAATGATGAAAATGTTAAATATGATTTGATGTGATTAACACAAGAAAATATGCAATTAATAGAATATTTTGATGATAATTATTTTATATATGAAAGAGGATCCATCATATTAAAAGACTATTTTTTTCAAGAAACCCATCAAACCGATAGTCATGTTCACTTTCAAGACTATCAGTCGGATGTCATAAGTTGTCAATATAGTCAGTTGGTATGTGTAGCACAAATAAATTTAATATAGGTTCAATCAAGGAAAAGATCAAAAGTTAGAAAATGGAAAATGTCAAAAGTCGATCATGAACGAATAATTTAAGATCACATACCATTAAGATTTTTTTAAACAAGGAACATTCTATAATTTTTTATTATGCATCAAATACATGTATATATGGATATGCAAGATTCTAGAATCATGTTGTTTGGTTTATTTTTGTGGTCCATTTAGATAATGTTATTTTTGATGAATTGTAACTTACTGATATTTATTTACATTTTTGCATATAAAACTAGATCTCAATTGGTGAATTCAATTATTAAATATTTGGGTTTCGATATGTCGTCAGGACCACTTAAGAAAGATTAATAAGCTCAAGAATGGTTATAATGTCATACTATAAACATAATTTATTTTCTCATAAAACCCCTAGGAATCTCTCACAATGAAATGATAGACACCAAAACATGCTTTGAGATTTAAGAGATTTATTGACTTCTTAAACCCATAAATGACTTTGTTGGAGATGTAATTATTAAAAAAGTTAAACCTACTTAAAACTATTTCTCATTGAAATTTAAACACCAAAACATGCTTTGAGCTAAGATATGTCATATCATATATATATATTCACATGTAGAACTATAAGAATTTAGATAAACTCTTTGATTTAGTTGTCATGTAATGTTGCAAAAGATTCAATCCTTGTGTCCATGTATTTCACCTTTACTATATAATAAATTACTCTTTGTCAAACCCATGACCATAGGTAGTGGTTGAGATATTTAATTATAATGATAAAAAATACTTAAATAATTAGGTATTGAGTCATATACTCCTAGATAAAATTCACAGTAATATTTATAATCATGGCTAATAATTAACTAATTACTCTCTCTCAAACCCATGACCATAGGTAATGGTTGAGCCATTTACTTATAATGATGGCCCATACTTAAATAATTAGGTGTTGATCCATATATTCCTAGATCAAATTCACACTAAGGTTTATAGTCATGGTCAATACTTAACTAATTGATAAATTACTCTTTGTCAAACCCATGATCATAGGTAATGGTTGAGCCATTTATTTATAATGATGGCCAATACTTACATAATTAGGTGTTGAGCCAAATACTCCTAGATCAAATTCACACTAATTTTTATAGTCATGACCAATACTTAACTAATTCTCATTTGATTTTAGACACCAAAACATGTTTTGATATTTAAAATATTCATCGACTTCTTACTCATAAATCACTTTGTTAGAGATGTAATTATTAATAACACTAAACCTACTTAACTAATTCTCATTAGATTTTAAACACAAAAACATTCTTTGAGATAAGATATGTGATATTGAATATATATTCACATGTAAAACTATAAGAAATAAAACTCTTTCATTTAGTTGTCATGTGATGTTGTAAAAGATTCAATCCTTATGTCCATGTATTTCACCTTTACTATATAATATTACTCTTTATCAAACCCACGGCAATAGGTAATGGTTCAACCATTTACTCCTATGACATTCACACTAGTGATTTTAATGGTGACGTAATGGATTCATTGTACGGAAGACCATGGTTTTATCCTTCAAAAGAACATTGATCCCTTGTAACATACTCAAATTTCATCCATACAAAAAAAAATCCTTTATTGTTTTTACTTATTATTGAAACAATAGTAATCAAACAAAACTATTGCTTACATCGAATCGTTGAGTTACTTCTCTATTTATTACTGTCAAGGTAAAGGTAAATTTAGATGTAGCTTTAGTATATAAATGTACATACAGTAGGGCGTTATAATTCCTTTTCATACTCGTTGCTCGGACCGCCAATGTGTTATAGCCTCGGTCAAGTCTAAAGTATTGCCCCAGTTCCCATCTTATGATTCGATAGGTTTCAAATTGGAAACGTACGATATGGAAGTCTTTGAGTGAGGTTAATGTTTGGTCTTACTGTGATTTTGTGCATTTGAACTCATATGGACGAATAACCCAAACTTCCTATCCGGATGGGTTCTGTCGATATGTGCTAACCCCAAAATTGACTTATGGGTTCCACCGAATATCTCTTATAATACAATGTTAAAGATATGAAACAAAATTTTTGTTTTCCTTATCCTTAGTAGGATTTACGAATATAGGAATACTATGTAGATGTTAGTCTCCCAGTTTTACTTTTTCTCTTTACTCATTTTAAATCCTCCTTTTTAAAGCAACTAAATATATACATGTAAGGTGTATATCCAGGTAATTAGGACTCCTAAATCTTGTATCTATTCTTTGATTAATACGCTCGCAACAATGTATATCACCTACATATGTTTTCAAAAGAGTATGATTCTACTAACGGATATGTATCATATCAAAAGGATTGATTTCTTAGTCTCTAGTATTTATTAAATTTTTGTATCGATTTATACATAATACTATTTCATATTACCCTTTGGTTTGGAATGTAAATAAATTACTTCTGTCCATGGTCAAGAAGGAAATGTCTCTTTGTATTTCTTATTCTCATTTACGCATCCTAACAAATACATATACAACGAGTTAATGATCGGCCTCTCTTTTGTGCGAGAGGAACCCATCAGACTGTGCTCAATGCCAAATTCCTTTTTCCATATCATAAATTCCAAAGAAAAGTTTCACATTCACGACAATCATTCGCATACAGGTCTAAGTTTTACTTTATTTATTCATAATTCCTTTATTCTTGTTGTTTATATCTTGTATATACATAAACTAACCACTTTGTTCCAAATTATTTTTCCAGGTTATACATTACTCGTGGACACATGAAGAGAGATGATAGGAAAGGTACTCGGGTTCCTTTCTTAGTTTCAAATTTTGGAGGAGAACAATGATACTTTCATATTTTTTTTATTTTCACTTATTCATATGTAACGTGTACAAATATTTGATAAAAAGAAATCGATTTATATTTTCATCATTGTGTATGTGGATTTTAGATTTGCAAATTTAATGACTGCAAAATGAAATTTTGTATGGTATCTTTCCTACCAAGTATCTAAATCTAATCCTATGATATAGTTCAATAAAAATTGTGTAGCGTACCCAACCACCTAGGTTGGATCATGCCACTTAAAACTTTCACGCTCTGATACCAATTTGTAAAACTCCCAACCATCCAAGTTGGGGCATGCTACTACCTATCTACCTCAATATCTTCGTTCTTCAAGCCTTGATCTGTAGCATACCTAGCCAAAGACCAGTCAACGATGCCACATGAAAGCTCTTGTGGAACTTCATACATTGTAACATACCTGACCTTACAAGCTGGTCATTCCATCTCCATAAGAAAAACAATACCATA
>JASDQU010880365.1:19979-36926 GCA_032191745.1 Picea mariana
ATGAAATGACATGTAATATCCATATAGAATAGTATTATCTGAAAATATATCATAACTCATACAGTTATCTATCAAACAAACTTGGGTCCATTACCGAAACCTGGGGTCTCTAACTTCTCATGGCCATAACTCTCTAACCGTGAAGAATTATGTGACATTCCACATACCACGAGAAATGGCATGACAAGCACTATCCATCTAGGATATTTTCTCTGACAAATTCACTTTCCTTCATCTCATTATTTTACAATTAAGAATGGGTTCTCTTACTCCACAGAGCGTCTTCCTGTGAGGGCTTTCACCATAAGGGGACCACTTTGAAGTTCATCCATATTTACTTCTTATCAACCATGACAAAAAAATAATGAGTCATATTTACATCAAACAATATTGGGTCCATTACCTAAACCTTTGTGCTACGGGGCTTTCTTCAAGGGTTGACATCAATGACAACCAACCTTAATCAACATATTTTCTTTTTCTTTCATATACTTATGTTTACATACAATTACATAGTATAATAGGCCTTCCTTTGTGTGGATTAAATCAATAGAATATAATCCTCATTTTATTGGCCTGATTAACATTTGTTTAGCCACTTCCAATCCCTTGGCTTGGTTAGTGTTCAATTGGTCACCCCTCTTTTCCTCTAAGGCTTAGAAAAATATACACAGGTATTCTGAACTATTTCTGGTCTAGATACAACAAATCCTCAATTATGATGGAATACCTGGAATCCTCTTTCTAAGACATTTCCCTTGAATTCTTCCTTTCTCAATTCTGAGTTATGAGCAGAAATTTATGGACAATTGAAAATTGCCTTTCCAATGACACAATCCCTGTGAAGTTATTCTCCTTTCTTAGAGAAAAAATAGCCCTTGGACCGTTGATGGGTCCACTCATAAGATTCACAGACATTTTTAACACTTTTGATGCAGGTCCGAACAATCAAAACCTCACAGATTCCTTCCCAAGCCCTTCTTTTTTTTGTTTCCTTAACACAAGTTTTGGGAATAATCCTCTTTTATTTGGATGCCAACTTCATGTGACCACAACTGTGACCATGCGCTCACTGATAGGTGCTTATCCGGAGCCTAGGAAACTTTGGGGCTCTATAAATTTAGAGGTTATTTCAACTTCCACATTGACTTCTCATGAACGTCAAACTCTCGAATTCCCGGAATGGCTCTCCGGAGCTTTACACTTTAGATACTTGTAGGATGCATTGATCGATGGTCCTAATTCTTTGTTTATATCAATGGTGAATGGTAGCTTCGAGATTCCGTGCTTTGGGAGTTTTGAGGCTCCATCCTGTGCTACCTCCCAAATTTTTGAATTGGTGAAATCACAAACAACAAATAAATGGACCGTGCCTTCTTGTGAACCAATGGCCACGAGCAAATCAGAGACTCTAGATTTGAGATTTCTGGACTGTCCATACTCTCCATCTTTCCGGAGTGCCAAGTCTCTAGACTACAGGATCTATTTCCATTTATCCTCTCTTGATTAATGAATAGAATTTTCCCTGCAACTCTGGGCTTTGGGGATTTCCAAATAACCTCTCCACAGATATCCCAAAGTGTCGAATTATAGGAGGTCCTCTCCTTCCTCCATGTATCATTTCTCGATCAAAGATCGATATTAACTCTGGCCTTCGGGAGTTCTCGACTCAAATCCATATGGAAATCAATTCTTACAGAGTACTAAGTCTCCTGACCTTTGTATCTAGCACCATGATTCCACTATAATCAATGGATAAGATGGACTCTGGCCTTCGGCCTTCGAGAGTCCTCGACCCCAACTTTTTATGCCTTAAATCCTATGGAGTGCCAAGTATCTGAAATACGATATCTACTGTCACATATCTTCTTCCGATCAATGGTGAGTATTTACTCCACTCTTCAGAGCTTCGTGGGTTTCAACTTCATCACACTCTATTCCTTATGAATGTCGAATTGGCAAAAACGACGATCTCCTATGCTCGATTGTCAAACAATTAATGTAGTGACATGTGTCCCCACTGAAGCGTGACATGTGTTAGGTCCCAACTAGTACTATGGGCCTGTAAGTGGTACAAACACAAGTGACAAGTGACATGATTAGAGTAGGTCCATGTCACCCTAGGTGACATCATCATGCCATGTCACTATGGTGCTTCACGATTTCAGGGTTTCGAGACTCTGGGACTTCGAAGATCCGGAAGTTCTTCCTTCACCATCCATTATTTCCTCTGAACACCGAACCACCAAACCACTTGGGAAAATCCAATGGTACAACTTCTCTTGAATGATGTATGATTGAGAATCACTTCGGGACTTCAGAGCTTTAAGGATTCTGGGCTTTGGGACTTCGGAGGATTTCTATATTGAAACAACACACAACCCTCGAACTATCGAAACTGTGAATAGGTAGATCTTCTAACACATGTCCTCAAACACGAACGATCTAGATTAACTTTGGAGTTTGGGACTTTGGTAATAAGTCCATTCTACTCATACTTCAATCAATTTCATTGAAATATGAACTGTCGAATCTCTTGTGAAATCCAATGACTCTCCTCCTCATGGATGATCTATGGTTGTAAATCACTCTGGGACTTTGGGACTTCGAGATTCAGCCTGTAAACTTCACCAAGTCATGAATTCCAAAGGACTTGGAGGTTAACCATCGTGCATCATTTCTAGATATGATGGTTGGGAACAGTATGCCTCCCCCCCGCGCATATTGTACAGCTCAAATTCAATCTTCCAGTTATCAACCATGATTGTTGTGATAACTTCTCCACCAGTCCTCTTGATATTTCCATTACCACCCAAGAGCCTTCTCAACGCCCCTCTGTTACTCTGCACATCAAATCCCTGTGGATTTTTTACTTCAAATTCCACATTCGTGGACCATCCAGGTTCAGTGTTGAAACCATGGGATTTGATACCATATTGAAACATACCCAGCCACCTAGGCTAGGTCAAGACACTTAAAATTTTCACTCTCTGATACCAATTTGTAACAACCGCAACCACCTAAGTCGGGGCATGCTACCACCTAGATATATAAATATCGACTATGTTCAAGCTCTGATCTGTAATATACCTAGCTAGATATTGGTCAGCTATGCCACACGACAACTCTTGCAAAACTTCATACATTCTAACATTCCCGACATTATAGGTCGGTCATGCAAACTCCATAAAAACAAAAATACCATATGTATATATATATATAACATAAAATAGACAACATATTTTTCTAATACACAAATTAATGCATAAATAACATTAATTTTATACATACAACATATACATGGAATTTCTCATAAATTTAGACATGTACAAATACACAACATGTAAATGAACATATAAATGGTACTTATCTTTTATATATGACCACCAACTGCGTGCAGACCTTCCACGAACCTCCCATCCATAAACCACACTGCTCATCACTCTCAGCAGTGGGTCACTCTTGAGCTAGGACTAAACGTTACCTAGGTAAATGGATTCCTAGACTAGGCTAAGACAATAGGATGTCACACTGTCAATCAAGAAGTATTCCCTCCCAGGAGACAACTTACACACACAACTCACAAACTCTCATTCCCCACATGCCTCTCCCACCCCAGGAAGTTTGCACCTTCACTGACCAACAATCCATTGACTGCTCTCTTCCCTTCCAGGGCTTAAACAACCGATCAGAGAAGAGTTATCAGATCTTTGTAGTTTTTTTTGGGCTCCCTATAGGAGAAATCACTTCCCCAACAACCTCTCTCACCTAGAGAGAGTTGCTCATAGGCTTGACAATCTGCTTCTTCAATCCATCTCCTTTGCAACCAACAAGGTGATAGGGGCAATAAGAGTTTCTATGGATGCAGACAGTGGAAGGAATCCACGTTCAGTTCTTAAAATACATTGGAAGGAACAACCAACCGTTTAGACACAACATGGGCTCATCTAGATACAAATGTGTTGGTCTTTCCAGGGAATGCACAAGATAATTCAAGGTATAGTTGCAGGTTCCATAGTTGCATGCAGGTTTCAGAGATTGGTAATGGAGGTCATGGCTCAGTACGTGAATGCGTGAGTGCATGGGGATAAAAGAAAGAATGGACGAGCAAAAAAGCCCCAAGAAATATGTGTTTTATAAATATAATTGCATGTCCCAAATCAAACACTTTTCCCCATGAAGTTGCATGACCTCCACTTAACATTCGTTCACTTCCCACATGAACTTAGGATAACATAGGTTATGTCCAACCTTATTATTTAGGAAATAATAATATAATATTATTCCCATAGAGATAATCCCTCAAGCTTAGCCCTTTTCCTATCCTCTTAGCCCCATCCTTTTCCCTACTTAGTGGAGCTTAGTCCCCCGTAACTCTTTCTTCGTGGTCGATCTACATGCAACGATGTATTTATATTAATGATACGAGTATTTACATATACAAAAATAGGCTCATTGGCCTTTAGCATCTAGGCTCTCCAGCCTCATCATCACATAACCCTCCTAGCTTATAATCACTTGGCTCACCAACCTATAAAACATGTTACATTTACAATTACAACTGGGGCTCAGTCTTGGGATATTACAATTTCTGTGAGTAATGTTGTACATATTTTATGAATTCTATATAAATAGTTAGAAGGTTTGATCCATATTACACCTATATCTATATCTATATCTATATCTATCTATCTATCTATTTATCTATCTATATATTTATTTATTTACTCAACAATATAAGCACTTTCATTTAATATTCTAGATTTCCTTTTAAAAAACCATTATAGTAACTACATCAGTTATCACAATTAAATAAAACTTCACAATTACACTAATATCATTAAGATCAACCATTAAATTTGAAAATAATTTAAAGAAAAACATAGAAAACAAGAGCAGCCAAGTTCCACCCAGTCGTAGAATGGATCAGCCAGATCCCATGATCCAATCACCCTCAAGCATGATCATGAATCCATAGGGGAGAATGAGCCTCATGTTCCTACAAAATTTTGTGTCTTTGTCTATTTCCTAGCACCTCAGTTCTCACTCATCAACTACATGGTTTCACAGTTAATACCACAGACGTATCTTGCTTCTTTTCCATAGTAAATTATTTTATTTCTCACATATTAAGAAATGACATGCCTCCTCAAACATGTTTATTTATCATTTATTTCCTAGTTATTAGATTTTCCTCCAGCTCCTTTCCCTCCTTGGGAATTTTTCATCTTTGGAAATCCCTGATTTTAAGGGTGCGTCAATCACCAAAATTGACTTCTAACACATGTTCTTTTAGCCCAGGGTTAGGTCCAACATTTTCCCCACTCATGGATTCATGATCATATCTTTTTAACTTGGTTTTCCCTTCTGTATCCTTCATAAATTTAATTAAGACCTTGTCTCTTACATATGTCCAATAGTTAAGGGCACTTGGAAAGTCACTATCTTGCACATTAATTAAATTAATAATAGTCACATTTTCCCTACAAATCACAATTTCAAATTTTCCACTTAAGGAAATTATTTAACATACTAAATACTTTATTTGGGGTATCACATACTCTCCCCCTTGGATTTAACACTATCCTCAGTGTTAATTCTTGTTCTTTCCGGTCATCCTTGGAACAACATTGTCATGACATCCTCCAACTCCCAAGTAGCTTCTTTAGGATTGAAGTGCTTCCATTGCACCTTTACTTGGATGATGACCCAGTTTTGCAGCACCGTTTCTTTCTTGTCCATAATGCGCAGTGGTTCCACCTGTAAAAAGTTCCAATCAATTACATGAGTAGGTTCATGAACATATTTATTTAATAACGATATATGAAAAACATTATGAACTTTTAAATTTGCTGGTAGTGTTAGTTGATACTCCACTAGACCAATTTGAGCTAATACTTCAAAGGGTCCACAAAATGTTTGTGCCAATTTTTCACATATCCCTAGTTTAAATGAACTCCTTTTTCCTTTAACCTGTAGATAGACATGATCCCTGAAATTAAATTATTTATGTAGTATGTTTTGATCTGCGTAACTTTTATGTTGGTCATGTGCAACTTTTAAATTATGTTGAGAATTTTTAACAATCAACTATATTTCCTGTAACATATATGGTCCAACCATGATTCTATCAAATGGATTGTCCCAACTAATAGGATCTTTACATATTTTGTCGTAAAGGATTTCAAATGGACTCATTTTTGCTAAGGATAGATAATTGTTATTATAGGCAAACTCTACTAAATGTAGGTAGTTTTCCCATTTTTCTGGTTTAACTGTCACATACATTCGTAGCATGTCTTCAATAATATGGTTAGTATGTTCGGTTTGTCCATCGGCTTGAGGATGGTAACTAATACTAAAGTTAAACTGAGTTTCAAGACATGTAAACAATTTCTTCCAAAAACTCGAAGTAAACTTAACATCCCTGTCAGAAATTACCTTCTTTGGTATTGCATGTAATCCAAAAATTTCTTTCATAAAACTTTTTGCAATATGAACAACCTTCTAAGTAAACTTTACAGGTATAAAATGAGCATATTTACTTAACTTCTCCACTATAGCCATAATTGAATCGTGTTATTTTTGAACTTTTGGAAAACTTGTAATAAAATCCATTGATATGAATTTCCATTTCCATTCCATTATATAAAAAGGATGTAATAAGTCTGTTGGATTTTGATGTTTTTCCTTTACTTGTTGAAATTCTAAACACTTGGACAAATAGTCAGTTGTATCATTTTTTATATTAGGGAAATTAAATTGTTTCCTTAGTGTTTTAACTATTTTCTGACAACCGGGATGGCGTGAATAAGGTTTCTTATGGATTTCATTTAGAATCATTAGTTTTAAATCCATCGAATTTGGTACGTAAATTATGTTTATAAATTTCAGAATTCCCTCTTGGTCAATTTTGAAATTTGTCATGATTTCATCCTCTTCACTTTTTAGCATTATTTCCTTTATTTTTGTATATTCATCATCCCTTATTCTTACAATTTTGATTTTGTCTTTGAGATCATGGTCATATTTACTCATAATTATTTGATAAATGGTACTTATTCTTCTATTAAGTGTGTCTGCCACGTTATTTTCTTTTCCCTTAATATGTTTGATTCCAAAACCAAATTCTCTTAGGAATGCAAGCCACCTTTCTTGACATGCAGTTAACCCTTGTTGATTTAACAAGTACTTTATGCCATTGTTATCCATTAAAATAAAAAAATTCCTTCTGATTGAGTAATGACTCCATATCTTTAATGCATGAATCAAAGATGTTAATTCTAAGTCATGTGTCACATAATTACATTCGTGATCCTTTAAATTTATTGATTCATAAGCAATCCTGTGTCCTTCTTGTGACAAAATTCCACCTAACCCCTCCTTATAAGGGTCGACAACCTTAAGAATAGGTGTGATAGTTAATCGTTATTTTAACTTATTAAAACTTTCATGGAATTCTTATGACCAAATAAAATTTACCCCCTTTTTCTATAAGGACACAATAGGAAAAGAGATCTTAGAAATGTTTTCAATAAACTGTCTGTAATTACTAGTTATTCCCATAAATGATCGTATTTCTACAACGTTCATGGGTTTAGGCCATTCTACAATGGCCTTTATCTTTTCTATATCTATTTCTATCCCATCCTATGAAATAACATGTCCCAAGTATTGTATCTTCTTATGATAGAAGTCACACTTGCTAAATTTGGCGTAAAGTTCATGTTCTCGTAACACTTGTAACACTAGTATTAGGTGTTCTTCATGTTCTTTTTAAGTTTTTGAATAAATTAGAATATCATCAATAAAAATCAGAACGAACTTATCTAGATAATGACTAAATATATTTTTCATTAAGCACATGAAATTTACTCGTGCATTTGTGAGTCCAACTAGAATCACTACAAATTCATATTGTCCATCTCTCATTCAAAAAGTTGTTTTATTAATATCCTCATCCTTAACTCTAATTTGATGATAACCAGATCTTAGATAGATCTTAGAAAATATTTTTCACTCCTCCCACTTCGTCAAATAGGTCATTAATTCTTGGTAGAGGATACTTGTTTTTTATTGTCATTTTATTTAGTTGTCGATAATCAATGGATATCTATAACATCCCATCCTTCTCTTTGACAAATAAAATTGGTGCTCTCGATGGCTAAATGTTGGGTTTGATATATCCTTTGTATAATAATTCATGTATTTGTATTTTTAAATTAGTTAACTCAATAATACTCATCATGGAAGGTGCCTTTGACACAGGGGCCGATCCTAGTATTAAGTCAGTAGAAAAGTCTATTTTTGTCCTGGGAGGTAACTCTGGTATTTCCTCTGCAAAAACGTCTTTAAAATCTTGTAAAACAATGCAATCCTCTAAATTTGTTTTTTCATTATCATTTTGTATATTCATCACCTAAATTGCATATAGTTGACACCCCTTCCTTATGATTTTTTTAAGTTGCATAGATGATATCTGTCTTGCCAAAATTGGTTTTCTTTTTCCTTGAATTGTTTTGTTTGCATTGTCTTCAACTTGGTATACAAATGAAGTTTCATAATTGTTTAGTAAATTTTATTTGATTCCAACCAATCCATTACAATAAGAATATCATATGATCCTAAGGGTAACACATTTAAGTTTACCACACTACTTTGATCATCGATTCCTATATTACACTTGGAAATATACTCTATTACTTTTCTCTTAGTGTTAGTGGCCAATTGTACTAACCAAGATTTAAGGTATTTTACTTTTTCCACCTTACAATTCTCTACTAATGATGGAGTTATACATCTCAAACTTTCCCCTCGATCTATTAGTATGGATATTTGTTTATTTTATAGACTACCTTCAATTTCCAATACGGTAGATTGATGATCCACCTATCTCCCTTCTAGAGAAACATTAATTATGTGTATACTTTTCCCAACATCTCCAACAGTGGTGGCTTCATGTAGATTGTGAACTAAAGTTCTATTGTGTTTAAGAGTGGACATTTTCTTTGTAAATGGGTTTCTTCAAATTCCCAACATTTCAATGGTTCTCTGGGGTTTTTTGTTATCTTCTTGAATCCCAAATTAATTGGTTTATTCCCTCTAGTTTGTTGTTTGTTAGATGAATAGTCATTCTTTTGGAATCCCTTATACATGTTATGGTAAGGAGATGGTTTGAAACCTTTCTTTTGTTGATTCAGTTTATCTTACTTTTTATATTTTCATGCCTTAGGAGTTTCAGATCTCTGTATATATTGCTCATAATACATTCTGAGTTTCCTAAATACTTTATTCAATTTTTTAATATTGTCGAATTGAATTTTGTCTTTATAAGACTCTGGTAGAAAGATTAAGAATATTTGAAATTTTACTTTATCTTCCTTATTATAAAGTACAAATCTGATAAGATCTAGAAACTTATTAATTAGGTCATCCATAGACATTTGTCCTAGTCATAGTTCATAAAATTCCTTAGTATTTCTTTCATAATAACTTTGCAATAGGTATTGTTTCTTGAAATACTTCGTGAATTCTGACCATTCGATTCTTTTCTCTTTCAATCCTTTGGCTAGTTTCAATTCCTGCCACCAGATACTAGCCTTTTCTTTTTGATTATCTATGGACATTCTAACCTTCATGCTACTAGATTAGTTATAAATTTGAAAGTTTTTCTTGATATCCAGTAGCCAAGCTTCAACTTATTCATCTGGTTTTGATTCTCCATCAAAAGTGGAGGGTTTTATATTTTTGAATTCACCTTCCAAGTGATCTAATTGTTTCATCTTCTTAGTAGAAGGTGTTTGTTGTTCTACTCTTGGTTGAGTATAGGTTGATGATCTATTGTCTGATTTAGATTCCATGCTTGAGTTTTCAGAAGATAATTTACTATTTCATTTGTTCAAATTTGTTTTCTTTGATTTACTTTTCTCAGCTATATTCCACAACAATATCTCATTCAATTCTTGTTGTTCTTCCTGTGTTCTCTTAATTTTTTCATTATCATCCTTAAAAGTCTAAAGTTCTACTATGATACTTCTCATAGTTTCTAGCACTTGCGTGGTTGAACTAGTTTCACTTTTATGTTCACGATTTTGATGGTTGACATTTCGTTCATGTTTTTTTTCTTCTGCATTCTGGATAGAAATGTCTATTCATATGGACTATTACCCTACCACTTAAAAATTAACATTCGTTTCTTTCGTTAGAAGAGTAAAAATCACAACATTGTTGTTATTTAGAGTTTTTACGCTGCCCATAAAGGTCTAGTGTTGTCAATATATTCTATGATACCATATCTAACATACTCAAATTCCATCAATAAAAAAACATTTCTTTATTTATTTTACTTATTATTGAAACAATACTAATAAAACAAACCTATTGCTTACATCAAATCGAATACTACTTTGTTATAGGTACCTATTGTTTATAGAAAGGTTCCTAGATACAAGTATCCTCTTGACGTTTTAACCATAAGTAATATATCTATATCTATATATATATATGTGTGTGCGCGCTCCATATTATTTTTAACATAATGCGATGAATATACATAAGGTGTTTAAATTCAAAAATCTATATTTAGCATGTATTATAGGTTTACCAACCTTTAAATGTATAAAAATGCTTTCACTGAAATCATGCCTTCCACCTACTATATCCTATGGTACTTTTTATGCAATGAATATATACAGGAAGGGATAATCTATACCTATTTTTGGGCCTCAATGAGTCACTTTACGATGTACCCAAAGCACTAGTCTTGCGTGCTAAATACATTACTATCTTTCTATGCAGTCTTGGTCACATGCCATAGTACCGCTATGCATTAATTTTTTTTACTGTCATCAAAATACATTGGTTTTTGTGCAGTCTCTGGGCAACATCAAACAAGTTTTCATTCATTTGTCTTTACACAATAATGGATGTTTCTTAGGTTCTCCTCTCTAAGGTGTTTCACCTTCTCTGAGATCATTCTTTCCTTGGCCAATGGTTTGAAGCTCGTCTCCTTCTTGGTATGCAGTTTGTGTCTATGGTACAAATATCCCTCGCAGAGTTTCAGAGGGGAATATCATTTTTTTACCTATGTTGCACATTTTAGGAGCTGATATTGTGTCGAGGAATCTCGCTACACAAGGGTCTAGTAGATATGCTCGACACCCAACAATATCACTCGTTTCCTTGGTTTTTATTCCAATGCTTGGGTTGGAAAAAGAAGGTAAGCACAATACGTCTTTAAATATCTTAAGCACTTTTGGAATTTTACCTTAGTCCATATACCTTTTGTTAAATTGGGTATCTAATTCATTAACTGTTATTGTAATTTCGTCTTCCTAAGTTATCGTTGAGTTAGTTCTCTATTTATTACTATTAAGGTAAAGGGAAATTTAGATGTAGCTTGAGTATATAAATATACATACAGTCTGGCATTATAATTCCTTTACGTACTCGTTTTTCAGACTACCACTGGCGTATAGCCTCAGTCGCGTCCAAAGTATTACCATGGTTCTCGTCTTATGAATCCATAGGTTTCAAATTGGAAACTTACGTTCTGTTTTTTTTTTATTTGAGCAATTCTCAATTTCCAGTACGTCTTTGACTGAGGTTCACATTTGGTATTACTATGATTTTGTACATTTGAACTCATTCTTATCATCTTGTCTCTTTTCTCAACATCTCTATGAATAACCAAGACATCATATCCAGACGGGTTCTGTTGAGATGTGTTAAACCCCAAATTGAATTATGGGCTCCACCAGATATCTCTTATTATACACTGTTAAATATATGAAACACAATATTTTTTTTCTTATAATTAGTAGGATTTACAAATCTAGGAATACTTTGTAGCTGTTAGTTTACCAGTTTCACTTTTTCTCTTTACTCATTTTAAATCATCCTTTTTAAAACAACTAAATAAATAAGGAAATTACCTTTCAGTTTATTTATGCCAAAATGAGAGTTGTTAGTCCCAATTTGTCAATCGTTGTCTAAACCGGAAGTACTATAAACCATTACACTAACTTGTATTATGAATTTCTCCCTAGATTATTATAACCATGGTTGTTCGTTATAATTTACTCATTTGATTTATTAACCCATCTGGTAATTGGTTACGATTATTCCTTTAAATCAACACTTACTTGTAAGAGTTAAAATACACAGTCGACTATGCTTTTGTTAGTAGCTTTCGATATTACTTGTGTGAACGCTGGTGTATATCTCGTCAGGTTCTATTACATAAATTTTATATAATTTTTTTTCCTTGTGGTGGATTATACAGGTAAGGTGTATTGTTATAGAAATATTTGCCTCACCCCATGCAATCTTGCATGGAAGACATTTTTCCATTTCCCTATGCAGACTTGTCATCCCTTTTTGGAAATCCCAAAGCTAAAAATATATTTTTTCCACATATACGTACCTTGCCTACTATGCAACATGTGTATATGTAGGTTGCAGCACTACATCCCACGTACATTGGGAAATGTGCCCAGAATTAAAAAATGGTGTCAGGTTTCCATGTCATGACAAGAGATCAATGATTCTTGGCCTTCAATATATTGGAAACGTTCTGAATCGGCCCTTCAGTTCCACTTGAAGGCTATAAATGGGCCAATTCCGAGCTATGGAAAAGAGGAGAAAGAATTCAACTTTGAGAGAAAAGTTACTCTGGAAGAATTATTCACTTCACATTGAGTCTGCATCCCTTTATCCTTTAAGTCTAAACATAATGTTCATCCCCCAATATCTTCCCTTATTGAGTGAGAACTCCAGTGTCTCTCTTACATGAGCTTGCCTTTAGTGGAGGATTGAAGTGGTGGAGGCCCACTAGAAGGAACATAGTTTCTCGGTTCCGAACCATGTCAATATGGAAGTCTGTAATTTATTCACTTCTGCTGATTATATCTTAATAGAAATACTCTTTTCTCGTCCAATTGATATCTTGCAGATATTTGAATTATTATTCCATGGGAGTATTTGTTATGTATGTTAATGGATTATGCTATTGAATGTGCTAACATCATAAATTATCACCATATGCTTGGTTTGCTTGGTTGTTGAGGACTAGTTGCAGATATATTTCTTTGATTCAAGTGCTCAATGATGGACTTCATCGAACATCTGGATGAGGTAGGCCTTTTATCTTGTCTTGCTAGCATATTTTTTTATATAGCATACTTGATAATAAAGTTGATTTTTGCAGTCATTTCCGTCTGTTGTGGTTTACTCCTAGACATAGAGAGAGTTTCCTTGTAACAAAATTGGTGACCATACTGCGGATTGAATCTTATTTTTCGAGGTTTGGATTGTTTTTCTCCTTAGATTTCTCTCATTCATATTGTGTTTATTCTCGTATCATTTCTTGACAACCTATGTTCACTCTGGGTCTGAGTCTTTCAATATTCTTCTTAGCCTAGTTGTGCTTTTGACACATAGGGTATTTTCTTGACAGTCACATATATACGTGTATTGTCCTTTTGCAAGCTGCATACATACATGATTTTCCCTTGAACAATCACGTACATCAAACTATGTTGCTTGTTTGTTGGGTTTGGTGGTTGTTGGGTAGGTTTGGTGATTGTTGAGTTTTCTTAGGTCTCTGTAGTGACTATTAAGTGTCTGTGGGATGACAAGAAACCCATATTTGGTTTAAGTTTTGGGCGGATCCTTTCTCTTCATCTTTTCATTTTGATTTTCCTTGTACATTGGTCTGGGTTTTTTTCTCCTTGGTATCCTATTTGAGTTGTCTCTTTCTATACACAATAGACTCTTTATATATCAAGTTGTTGTTTAGTCCATGCATTTTCATTTTTCTTATATTGAAAATACAAAAATATTAGGCATTTTGCATTGATTGACATTTTGATCTTTTGAGTCTTTGTCATTTATCTTAGTGCATGTAAAGAAAGATTGCATTTTTATTCATAATTGCAGAATTGAATTGAAAATTTCATTGTTTTATGAAGCATATCATTCATTGAAAATTGAAGTTAGGACTTTGCATTGTATTCATATTTAACTTACTTGTTGAGTCATAACATTGCCAGTTTCACGATCGCACCTTTTGAGTAAGAACGCCCATTAAAATTAACGCTATAATTTAAAATTTATTAGTAACAATTTTATTTTCTAGGGTGCACAAACTAGCTTAGGATTTACTGCCTTGGAATAGGGTTTTGTGAGTAAAATTCTCCAAGGCTATTAAATCAACATATGTGTCTAACTAAGGGAGTGGAGAAATCCATTGTATAATCGCTAATATCAGGAGGCTTCGCTTACACCGGAGTTAATCATGAGATCATGTGAGGTCAGTTGAACGGATATCCCCCTGATACCTTCTTAGCATCAGATATATTTTTGGGGATGTATTCGTATCTAGGGATATTTCTAGTGCCCTTACCTCTGTGAGAGGTAGTGCTTTCAAGGTTTCAGGATTTGCTACCCTACCCATATGGTGGACCTGACTTATGACTGCTCCCCTGTGTATCGATTATACAATGGTTTCTTAGTTTCTTTACTTAGGTGCCACATAGGTTACTTGCAAGGTTTATTCTACAGGTACCTTAGGTCAGATAAGGGTTGGAAAACACACAACCTTTATGGAGGATTACCACTCTGGGGGGATCTGACCAACTAGTTTCTAAACCCAAGAGGGTCCTTATAATTGATTATGTTGCCTCCGATCTTTAGCAGGGAGTCCCAAGACACTCTTGGGTGAGGCATACCTACTTTAGGGAGGGAGGCCCCTTTCAAAAACTTTATCTCATTTGTGTGCATATTGGTCGTTTGATTATTTTTGGTGTTCTCTTTGATTACTTGTTGTTCGTAGGATTTGTTTTTATATCTTGAGTCTTAAGTCATCATTCATTCAGAACAGATTCCCTGTCGGTCCTGCTACTTGTTATAGTTAGCATCGGATTTCAAAAATTTTCCTTCTAAAAGCCATAGAGTTATTAGACGTGGTACACACACCTCCACTTTTCAGAATTGTGATTCTACAAGGATGAGTACTGAATTGAGTCATCAAAATACTGGGAGCCCTTCGAATCCCAAACCTACAATAGTTAATAACACCCCTTTGAATCCTACAACCACAATGGTTATAGTGCCGGAGGCACCTATCATCATTGTTTCCTATCCTATAGTAAATTCTCAACCTATTGCTACAAACCCATTTTGATCTCTTGGTCACTGACCAGACTATAATGTTCAGTCCATCCCTATAGCCTCTATTCCTTTTTCCTATGGTATGCCAAATTTTACTTCGTAGTTTTCAAACTCCATCCTAGTTATTGGACCTAATGCTAGCATTGGACTTGGGGGCACAACTCCTCCTTATACTCCAATCTCGTTTGGTGGCTCTTAGATCCCTCAAATAGATCCTACTATGGGAGGCATTCCTTATTTAACATCGGGTCTAATCCTATTTCTTCTGGGTGGAGAAACCAACCTAGCAAACAATCTTCTTCTCAAGTTTCGTCCTATACCCTCACCTCCTCAATGTCAATTATGACCATCAAATTTGGTAGGACAAATCCACCTTTTTCCTCCAGATTCACACCTAGAGGAGGTCAGTTTCACAACCCCATCTCCTTTTTCTGGCCATGCTTAATATTCCAGACTTGTCTAAATTGATGAACAAACATATGTTTCATGATCTTACATGTCCCCCCCATTCCCACTAAACTTCCTTCGGATATTCTGAAATTTGAAGTTAAGAATGGTGAGGATCTCAGTGATCATGTCACCACCTTTGACCTATGGTGCTCTTCGATTTCCCTTAATGATGACTCCATTCAGTTAAGATTATTTCAACACACCCTCATTGGGGTTGCCGTGAAATGGTATATCGAGCTACCTAGGGGGGCATATGGGACCTTTATTCAAATGGTGTTAGTCTTCCTTAACCACTTCCAATTTTCAGTTCGTTACGATGCTGGCCTAGAACTTCTGTCGACCTTACTCCAGGACATAACCACTCATATCTTAGATCACATTAAGGAGTGGCATAGAGGAAAGAGGTTGATTAAGACCTGCATTCTACCAGATTTCCTATTAGAATAGTTCCTTAAGTCTTTGCAACCTCCTATCTTGAAGGATGTTTCTACATCTAAGGTTACATCTAAGGAAGAAGTGATATTCAAAGACAAATAGTTAGATCTTATATACGCTAAGTCTGGGATGTTATACCATATTCTTATGGATGCATCGAAGTCAAACTATGACCCTAGGAAAAATCTCAAACCGCATGTCCATGGCATCGTAGGCTCCGCCGATGTGAAATCCTCAAACTCAATGACAAGCCATTTGAAAGAGTTGTCTCTAAACTAGTCTACAAGAGTGCTAGCTTTGTCTGTGTCTTCCAATCCCACTCAGTCGGTGGATGTACATTCCATGCAATCATTGATCGACCCAAATGGTAACCAAAAACCATGCAGGAATAAGAAGAAAATATGTAATAATAATTGTAAGGGTGGGAAGAATAATAATAAACCCAAGGACAATGGTAATAATGAGAAGACGAATAATAATGCTGGTGAGGGAAATAAAGAAAGGTGTAAGGTGAAATTTCCCTGTAATATTTGTACAGATGATCATGTTGCTCATTTATGCCCCAAACTTGTGGAAGATGTGAGGATATTATCTCTACCGCCCACTGTGCTGACGAATCCTTTCCTACATAACCAACACATGGCCTCAAGCTCCTCAAATGTTGGAAATGTGGCCAGTGGAAGTAAAAACCCACTGACACAGGGAAGTGACTGTTTTTGTATCAATATGGTCAATTCTTAGGTTAATGTAGCCACCCAGTCTAGTGATTACAGTTCCTCAAAGATTATACCTGGTCTAGAATCTCCTCCTCCTCCAGAGACGCACTTGCAGATCAAAAAACCATAGCCACCGCCTCATATTCCTAAAGGAGTACTCAAGCACTCTACCCAC
>JASDQU010880365.1:41853-53309 GCA_032191745.1 Picea mariana
TCATTGACCATGTTGACTTCTTTTGATGGTCATTCCTTCTACCCTGACGGTATTATTCCTACCTTTGCAGTCTAGTTAGGTGGGAATATGGTAGAGGTGGATGTCAAGGTGGTTGATGTGCCCCTGTATTATAACTTGTTACTAGGACACAATTGGACTTATGCTATGACAGTTGTCATATCATCCATCTTCCATACTTTTTGTTTTCCTCACGATGGCAAGATAGTGATGATAGACCGATTATCCTTTGCGTATGCTTTCCCCAATGCATATGTTGGACCATCGATCCCCGTGGTAAAAAATTCTCCATCGAAAACTGAGAATATTGGTGTCAGAATGTATTCATCCTTTATGGGTACCTTCAACTTCATGGCACTGATTCACCATGTTTACAACATGTCGAGTAGGCCCATTTTGTTAGAGAGATTTGTTTCGTTTTCACTTCCTATTTAACGATCCTTGGACCCTACCTTCGTCGACTTCATCTTTTGAAGTTCAGTTGCATGATGAAATGGGCATGCCACTATTGACAACGAAGATAGCGTATCAAGTTGTTCTTGACTCTTCCGCCGATCCCGATCCTATTACCTCCCCGACAGACGAGGAGGATCTTGTTCTTAAGCCCATGTGGGCCACTTCATTTTCTTTCTCACATGACTTCCTTGATGATAATTTTCCCTTGGATGAAGCTATCATTGAAGCCATGAATGGTTCTGACAAAACTTGGGATGATATGCATCAACACTCTTATTTTCTCCCAGAGCTTGTTAGAATCGAACAAGATGACTTTCGATATACTTTGAGTGAGATAGTTGGTCACACCTTAGCTCCACTTGATACGAACAAAATTTATGCCGAAGGAAATATGGAACGTATCTCTCCTACCATCATGATTGATATTTCTCGTACCCCTGACAAGATTGAAAATTTACACATCAGTGCAGATTGTTCGCTAGAAGAAATCCTGATCTACACCGAGCTCTTCAAGGAATTCAGAGATGTATTTTCTTAGTCATATGAAGAGATGCTAGGAATTGACCCTCAATTTTTCAAGCATGAGATTAGAACTTATCTGGATGCTCAGAATGTTCTACAACGTCTGAGAGTTTTCAATCCTCAGAAGGCCCCTACTATTAAGGAAGAGGTAGAGAAACTACTTAATGTTGACTTTATCTACCCGGTTCCCTTGACTAAATGGGTATCCAATCTCGTTCCTATGAATAAGAAGCAAGGAACAATGAATAAGAAGCAAGGAACAATCCATGTATGCATGGGCTTTCATGACCTGAACAAAGCCTGTCCTAAAGACAACTTCTAGACACCTTTCATCGATAATATTCTCGATGAGTGTGTGGGAAGAGAAGTGTTTTTTTTCATCGATGGATTTTCAGGGTATAACCAAATTCAAATTAAACCCGAGGATCAACAAAAGACAACATTCCAACATGCTATGACATTCACATTCCACGATCTTAAGAATATAGTCGAAGCTTATCTTGACGATCTTGTTGCTCACTCTCGTAAGAGAGTGGATCACTCTAAGCACCTTCAACTAGTTTTTTAAATATGTCATCATTATAGAATCTGGTTAAACCCTCATAAATGCATCTTTTGCATTAGGTGTAGTTGTCTTCTAGGATTTTTAGTTTCCAAGACCGGGATCATGGTAGATATGTTAAAGTTTGAGGCAATACTTTGATTGCCTCCCCTACACACTATTTGCAAAATTCAAGGTTTACAGGGGAAAGTTAACTTTTTACGTCGGTTTATAGTAAACTATGACAATATTACTAAAGGTTTCATGGGTATTTTGAAGAAGGACACCCCTTTTATCTTGGGATGATCGAGCCCAAGAATCCTTTGATGCTTTGAAGAAATCCTTGGTATCAATGCCTCTGCTAAAGTCTCCTGACTAGAGTAGGGATTAATTTTTTTATGTCGCCATGTCCAAAGATATGATTGGTATGGTTTTTTTTTCAGGGGGATAATGGAGCATGTCATCTACTATCTTAGTTGAAACTTAGTCGGTCCCGAGCTCGATTATTTTCACGTTGAAAATCTAGCTTTGGTTGTCGTTCACGCAGTCCAACATTTATGTCATTACATATTTCCTTGCAAGACCATTGTGGTTTCCGATGTAAATCCATTTCAATATGTCCTTACTAGGCGTATCATAAGGGGACAATACAATAAATGGATTTTCATTTTACAAGAATTTGATCTCGATTTCACTTCTGCAAAATCCAAGAAATCACTAGTCTTTGCGGAGTTAATATCCGATTTCCCATGATTGGATGAGGATGATGGTATCCATGTTGATTTGTTTATAGAAAAATACATTTTCCTTGTCTTGTTGTCCAACCCCTGGTATGGAGACATTTGTCTCTATCTTCAAACTTTGAAGTTCCCTCAACATCTCTCGCGAGATGACCGATGACATGTATGATACCAAGATAAGAATTACATTATCACCGATGACACTTTGTATCATCGTGGAATAGATAATATCCTACGTCGTTGCTTAACTCACGAAGAAGATGAGTTAGTTGTAAATGATTTACACAGTGGGGCTTGTGGTGGTCATCTATCCAGGCTTGCGACATCCCAGAAAGTTTTGCGAGCCATTTATTTCTGGCCATCTATCTTTAAGTATTGTGTTGAAGTGGTTAAGAAGTGTTGCCCTTGCCAGGTGTTCACTCAAAAAATGCGCTCGCATCCAACCCCTCTTCACCCAGTCATTACCGTCGGTCCCTTCACCAAGTGGGGGGTGGACTTCGTGGGTTGCAACCCAACTTCGGCTTGGGGGAATCAACACATTATCGCGGCCATAGATGATTTTACTAAGTGGGTTGAGGACATGCCTACAGTTAAATCCGATGGGAATATTGCCTCCTTCTTCGTATTCAATCAAATTATTGTCAGGTTCGGTATCCCGAGTGAGATTGTCACTAATCATGGAAGTCACTTTCAGAACAAAATGATGAAAGAGATAGCGTCCAAGCTAGGGTTGAAACATGGTCATTCTTCCCCTTAATACCCCTAGGAAAAGGGACAAGTAGAGGCTGTCAACAAGTCTCTCAAAACCATTTTGCAGAAATTTGTCATCCAGAGTAAATCTGAGGCATATTATGTTATATCCCGCACTCTGGGCATACCAAACCTCGATTAATATTGCAACCATATTTTATTCTTTCCACTTAGTACATGGTGTGGAGTCAATATTACTTATTGAATGTGAAATCCCTTCTCTTATATTGGCAATCACGCTCCTCCCTGAAACTTCTGATCTCGAGCGACGCCACGTACACCTAGAGAGTTTCGACAAGCAGCATTGAGACGCCTCTATGACTATCGAGGTGAATAAATGACTAGTAAAGGTCCAATACGATAAGTCTATCTGTCATCAGTTGTACACTGAGGGTGACTTGGTCCTTTTATATGATCAAGCCAAATAAACAATTGGGGCAGGCAAGTTCAAACCCATGTGGCACGGTCCCTATATCATGCGATGTGTCTTAGAAAAAGGAGCCTATGAGTTAGAAGATTGTGAATGGAACTTGTTGGACAAGCCTGGGAATGGGCTCTACTTGAAAATATATTATGCTTGAGCCCCAAGCTTGGGCGTAACTCTTTGTATACTAATGTAATTTAGTGTATATATATTTTCCCTTTCCTTTTTTTCTTCAGCTTGCTTATCAAGTTTTCCCTTGGTTGGAAGATGTTAATGGAGTCTTCGGTCTACTTAGGATTCACAGATGAAGCCATGCGTAATACACAAAACTTGTCTTCTGCCACTTGGGTGGTTTACTCACCCGAGGGTTTACTAGTATCTTCAGGTGGCGTGTGCCTAGGGCCATCCATGAATAATGTGGCCAAATATAGCATCGTTATAGAACTTTTGTGCAATGTCATTTCACATGGTATTCTCTCTTTGGAGGTTCTCCTGGATTCCTAGTTAGTAGTATGTCAGTTGAAAAACAGTTACCATGTGCTCGATCCTACTTTACTCCGATGATTCCTACGAGTACGTTTTTCAGAGAGACATTTTGATTTTATTACTTATCATCACATACCTAGGAGTTCTAATTATGTATCCGATGCTTATGATAATTTCATTTTATATTGACATTTGTCACATAACTAAAGAAAATTAAACCATCTCATCAATGTACACATTGTAATATAAGTAAAGCTAAGGAACTTTGTTTTATATATATTTCAAAAAATATGATGTTTATAGTACAAAATCGGGGCCAACACCCTCAATACACATATACAATTGATAATACAAAATCCATGACATCTATGCCTCTGGTGTTGGATATGTGTCATGATAAAAAAATACGACATTTGTGAGACACTTGAATATTTGCACCCAATCTCTGAGCACACCAACCACTTGTTGTTGCATGGCCTCCGACATATCCTCTACCTTAACCATCGAAATACTATGTGTCAAATGAGACAGGTTTCCCTGCACATTTTGAAGGATTCTCTTTGCTTCTCCTTCCGTCGCCTCATCTCGTCGGTGCCTCCGACAATGTCATGGAATCCTATCCGGTCGTCATGGACCTACGTCTGCATCACACAAGTGTCTAGTTAGTACTTAAGCATCATCCAAAAATATTTTTGTTTTACAATACAAAAATATAAAAAAATGAAATATCTAAACAAGTTCACATACCTATGTCCCCGTAGGTAGTCCCTGGTGGCAGTGGCATGTTAGGGTCCTCTCTGAAGTTGATCCTTGCATAGGGGTAGTCATCTAGAGAAATGACCTATCACCTCCACCAGTAAAATAAATCATCGTAGTATGGTGTGGGAACCCTACCTCCCCCCTACCATCTCATTACCTTGGTCCACCATGACATGACTAGATCGAGAGGTCCTCTAGGAATGATCTTGACTCTAGGTCCCAAACCTGGAACCCAGTCAAAAAAAAATCTACACAAGATAGAGGAAAACTTGAAGTTCCTCTTGTCACCCTGTTTTCACTTTGTCAATTGGCTCTTCATATTATCTAGTACTGAGGTGCACCAATCATACACCGTGGGTCTCAAGAACTCTACATAATAGAACATGATCGACCTTAATGCCTGGTGCAACAAAGTCGATCCTGTGATCCTGGTCAAAATGAGGACAAAAATCTGGAGGTTGATATTGTTTATCGCTCGGATGGGGATTTGACTCCTGATCTTCTCGGTTCTTGCTATACAATGTGTGTCTATGCACTCTTCTATATTCATACCACTCCCATATCCCTGGGATTTTAGGTTCACTACCTCACCCTGATGCGACAACTCAGTCAAGAAATATATATCCTTGACTTCAATCCTCAATGGTTTCCCATTGAGGTTGAATCTCTCACTGCGAGGATCCCAATAATCCACGAGAAACTGTAGCAACCACACCTGGGCCCTCATCCCTTTGAGTACCCAAAATTTATACAACCTGCATCTTTTCAAGGCCATTTGGGCCCTCATATCTCTTTCCACAACAACATCTACCTCCTCATGTTCCCTTTCCCTCCATTCTAGCACCATCCTACTAGAGAAACATCAATTTTTGAGTTATCAACCATCAAAAACATTGTTTACGGACTTGTAGATGGGTTTCATCATTCACAGTCACGTATAGGGTTGAGTACACGTGGTTTGTATTTTACACAGTCACCTATAACCTCATGTATACGTGACCCGATGAGTGGTAGCCCACGTACACTGAAATAACCAATTTGCGCCTTAATTAGCTCACATTTTGAAACCCAAATAAAAAATGTAATCCACTAGAAACAAAGAGGAGGGGAAGAGGAATTACCTTGTCCAAACGGTCTCGGATTCTGTGACTCGATGCTCCCATAATCAACAGTTAAAGATTAGAGGTAATTTGGTCCAACTTTCACTGCTTGGGTAAAAAGTGAAAATGACATAGTAAAATTTGGTTCTTTTTACTATTTATAGAATCTTTTACCCACTTTCTATAGTTTTGGATCGTTTTTTTTCCTAATGGACTAATACAACAGTGGATTGAGTTGGTTTTTTTAGTTTTCACCAGGGATTCTTGCAAATTTAGCGTTATGTTGACCATTCATAACCACGGGCATGTATTTTCTCTACCCAACATATAGGATAGATATATGTTCCATCATGCACATTTGCATTGTCCTATAACTATCACTCATATGCCTTAGGTATGAACCCATTTTTTATGAAACATAACTCTCCATATGCTATAAGACATGTCGTTATCAAATGGTAGAGACTTACAACACATGGGTACCCTAGTCAAATCCTTTGCTCCATTTGGTGCCCATGCAAATATTTTTCCATATGACCGAGAGTCCCTTATAGCTAATACAATCCTTTATTTTGAGCCTCATTTCTCACTCATAAATATGCTAACCTATACGTAGAGGAATCCCAACCGAGTTTGATTTAAGCTCTTTTCCAATTTGTTTTCAAAAAGCGAAAAATATTGTTGAGTGAGCTTGTCTCTTTCACACTCGTAAATTGGATTTGAAAAGAAGTTTATTTGGTACAAGTTTATCCCTTTTTCACAACAAGTATACTACGATTATAAAAAAGGACATTTTTTGGTGTTAAGTTATGATTGCATCTCATGCCCCTTCTTGCAGTATTGAGCCTGTAGTTGGTTCTCTCTTTTCATTATAAACCATTTGCCTCAACAATTTTGCATCCTCAACCAAGCAGGGCCTTGTTTATATCCTTCGCAATTTGACACCCTATACCCAAGAGGGAAGATCCCCCCGAGTGTCCATCTCCTACATGTACCTCTTTGCATTGAGCATAGGTATGTTCCACTTCTATAACTAGTTTTTCTTACTTGTGACACTTGTTTCCTCCTCTGTATCATAGCACTCATTTGACTATGAAAAAATGAAAAACGATGGGTGGGAAGGGAGTATTATCTTCCATTGGAAGAAGTCGTGTCTCCTTTGAACAGAGGAAAAATTTATTGAGTCCATTTGTCATCATAATTTTGGGTTTAGCATGGACTTAGGAAGATGAGCTCGTTACAGAGAGATTTCTCCACTGACTGGTTACTCTTCCAGTCCCTATGGAAATTTTGATTGATGCCTCCTGCATCTCATGGTTTCATCATTGATTCTATGTTGTCGGAGTCTTACATATGTATCATGCCCTTGTTCAACAGATGTCTATTAACTTATGTCGACCATTCCTCAGATCTGTTGACATTACATGTCGGCCATACCCTCAGTTCGTCTCAGAATCACATGATGTTGTAGTCTTATTACACACCCTGGTCCTACTTTCATCATTCATAGGTAACCTTGAACCCAACAATCGACATTTCATCACTGGTCATTGACTGGGTGGTTTCCCTTGTGTTTGAAAATGAAACATCTATTCATACATTGGGATCTGTGTAGTGTCTTGGATGCCATTATCCTTATTGGTGGTTTCCTCGCCTTTGTCATCATTTTTCCTCATTGGATTCTATTCAAAGGGTCTTTTTTGTGCATCGCTTGCACTTGGCACACGCAAAAGACGCATAGGGTCATTTGTTCATGAACATGTTCTTCGTCTGATTTCCTCCAAATCATGAAGCTCCTACTTTGTACCTTGTGCTGAATGACGAGAGATTCCTTAATTCTCTCTTTTCATTGGGTCTCCTTCCATCAACTTTATCTCATCTATTCTGGAAACAAGACCTAAAGTCCTATGAGTACCTTGAGGCTTACAGTCATTAGTGGCAGGTTCTCTTGCAATCGACAATTGGGAATACATCAATGTCTCCTGATCAATGGATTCTTCAAGTGTTCGACCCCGACTCCTTTACTCATGCTTGTAATAATGTACTTAGTTCCTTGATACCTACTTTCATCATCAGTAGGCTATCTCGTCTTTGTTAACGGTATACTTCAATGACCAGTAATCAAACGATGTCTCATTGTGTTTGACCTCAACTCCTTTATTAACACAATGTATAATTTCGCCCTTGGTGAATTCAATAGAAGACTTGAAGACATTAGTATGTGGCTGCAACTTTCCTGAGTTGTTTCTTCCTTTTCATTGGACCAGTACCTATGTGACTTCAGTGATCATGAGAGATCAGATTGTACTCCATTGTATACATATATCTTCAGATTGATTTTGAGACTCGTTCTATTGGGCATTTCTCATGACTATGACAACCTTTTCCATGTAACCGCATTTGTGTTTTCCTATTCATAGCCATGGACAATTGTTTGGTATATTTTCACATGGATCTACAGTGTAATTCAAATTGGCAGCCATGTATGCAAATTCAGTGTAGATTGTAATGAGCAACTAGTTCTTCCAACTGGTTCCTCATCACTCCACTTCTGGGTTTTTTATAATGTATTTCGGACATCACAGATACTCCTTTGAGCTCACACATTAAGGGGCATCTTTTATAGCAAGATTTTCCTTGCCCCATGCAATCTTGCACATAAGGCCTTTTTTGCATTTACCTATGCAGACTTGTTATCTCTTTTCTGCAAATACTAGAGCTAAAAATACATTTTTTCCACATGTATGCACAGTGCCTACTATACAACATGCGTATATGTAGATTGCACCACTACAAACCGCATACATCGGAAAATGTGCCTAGAATTGAAAAATGGTGTCAAGTTTCCATGCCACGACAGGAGATCAATGATCCTTATCCTTCCATATAATGGAAATGTTCTGATTGAGCCCTTAAGTTCCACTTGAAGGATATAAAAGGGCCAATTTAGAGCTATGGAAAAGAGGAGAGATAATTCAACTTTGAGAGAAAAGTTACTTTGGAGGAAGTATTTACTTCACATTGAGTATGCATCTCTTTATCCTTTAATTTTGAACATAGTGTTCAACCCCCAATCTCTTCCCTTATTGAGTGAGAACTCCATTGTCTCTCTTACATGAGCTTGCCTTTGGTGGAGGACTGAAGTGGTGGAGGCCCAGTTGAAAGGAACTTAGTTTATCTGTACCGAACTGTGCTGACACAGAAGTCTGTAACTTATTCACTTTTGTTGATTATATCATAACAGAAATACTCTTTTCTCATCCAATTGATATCTTGTAGATATTTGAATTATTATTGCATGCACATATTTGTTATGTATGTTAATGGATTATGGTATTGAATGTGCTAACATCATAAATTATCATCATATGCTTTCTTTGCTTGGTTGTTGAGGATTAGTTGCAAGTATATTGTTTTGAGTCAAGTGCTCAATGTTGGAATTCATAAAATGTCTTGACGAGGTAGGCCTTTTATCTTTTCCTTCTATCATATTTTTTTATATAGCATATCTTGTCTTGATATCATATTTCTACAGTCATTTCTGTTTGGTGTGATTTACCCCTAGTCAAAGATAGATTTTCCTCGTAACATGTATATCCAGGTACTTAGGATTCCCAGATCTTGTATCTATTCTTTGATTAATATGCTCGCAACAATGTATATCACCTACAGGTGTTTTCAAAAGAGTAAATTCTACTAACGGATTGGCAACATATCAAATGGATTGATTTCTTGGTCTCTAGTATTTATTTAATTTATGTATCATTTTATACATAATACTATTTCGTATTACCATTTTGTTTGGAATGAACGTAAGTTACTTATGTCCGTGGTCAGGAAGGAAATTTCTCTTTATATTACTTATTCTTGTCTATAGATCCTAACAAAGATGGATACAATGAGATAATGATGGGCCTCTTGTTTGTGTGAGGAAAACATTAGACTGCATCCACTGCCAAATTTCTTTCTCTAGATCATCAATTCCAAAGAGGAGTTTTAGATTCACACCAATTATTCGCATACAGATCTAAGTATTACTTGATTTATTTATAATTCCTTTATTCTTACTCTTTATGCCCTTTTTATACATAAACTAACCACTTTGTGCCAAATTATTTTTCTAGGTTATACATCATTATTCATGGACACATGAAGAGAGATGATAGGAAAGGTACTTAAGTTCCTTTCTTACTTCCAAAGTTTGAAGTGTTAAACATAATGTAACCTCAATAGTCTAACTGTACATTGCCAGCTGTCCTGGCTAGTTGTACTTTCTATTCTTGTTTAGCTTGAGCCTATTTATCTCAGCCATCTCCCATTGCATTGTAACTTCTTCAGTACTTCTTCATACATTTCAATATACTATTCTATTCTTTTCTCTCTGCATTTCTCTTTGCTTCACAATTTATCATGGTATCAGAGGTTCAACAGTAAGCTTCTTCACACAGTCCGAAGAGCAACTCGATCCTCATAGCGCAGAGCTTCACGGATCTTGAGAGCACACGACACAGTCTCTTTCACAAGGTTTGGAGAGCCATCCATCATACTCTCGAAAGAACCTCGCAAGAAACCTCCACGAGGAAGAAGAACGTATTACATTCAAAAGATCAATGTAGGAAGCTTGCAAAGGTTGTAGAGCATAGTACTCTCGAAAGAACGAGGAAGAAGAGACTGAGAAAGAAGAAACTTTAAAGTTTCTTGAACAATTTTTCAAGAATCGTCAAAGATTGACGAAGAAGAGCTGCAGAATGGAAGAACGTTTAAAGAACTCTTGAAGAATTCGTTTGAATTCGTTAAAGATTCCTACAGAAGGCAGAAACGTTGAAGATTTCATGGACGTTAGTTCAAATTCATGGAAGATTGTTAAAGAAATAAGAAGCGTTTAAAGAATTGCAAGAATTCTTCAAATCTGTCAAAGATTTTAGCAGTGAACAGAGAACTCGTGAAGTTCTTTTAATCTTTGAAAGATTCACCAATTCTTTCTTCCCCAGGAGAAAATTTCGACAAAATTCGATAAAGATCCCATCAAACATGCAAGGAATAGCCATTCCGGCCATAAGAGTTGTCCTGCGAATGGATCCAGAGTGGGAAACCAGTTCAAAAGGGACAAGGAGAGCACGAAAAAGGTGAAAACATTTCAACCATCGGATCTTGCGCAAAGGACCAACAACAGTTGGATCAGCAAGAAGGTGCACGAGGTTTAGTCCTCTGCAGTTCCAAGGAGAAATTTTCGACTTGTGAAGTCACGAAATACCAACATCATCTGGACCGTCCATCAAGAGACACGTGGTAAGATCTCGACATTTTGTGACTCGCAGGTGTAAAGGTCAGAAGAATACCGTGAGAATTCACGAATCATGAAATCACGAGTCATTCTGGACCATTGGATCAAGAAAGATCGTGAGCTGTCGATCTTATCCCATCGCAAAATCAGGAATTGGGAGTTGGAAGCGCAAAGGTGATTGCACTCCAAAAAATCCGATACGTGATATCGTGAAATCCCGAGAGGACCTGTGAGCCATTCATCTCAGAGGACAGGTGGCAGCAGATCTAGGTCGGTCATCACTCCATCGACATTTCAGAGTTTAGGATATCGGAGGTCTCGTTGACAAAAGACACTCCACGGCGAAGCTCACGAAATCGCTATTCATGATATCGCG
>JASDQU010880366.1:7571-33256 GCA_032191745.1 Picea mariana
CTCTCTCTCTCAACTTTGCAAGATTTGTGTGAATTGTTGCAAGCTAGATTCTATGTGCAAGTTTCACTCCAATTCTACATGGTATCAGAGGCCACAAGTTGTTAGGAAGAAGGCCAAGCACTCATTTGTAAGTACAAAAGATTGAAGCAATCAGAAATAATGGAATTTTCATTGTCAGGCATTCTTACGCCATACAATTACTTCGATTGGAAGTTGAAGATCCTTCTTCTTCTCAGAGGAAGAGGCTTATATCGAATAACCATGGCAACATAAATTGAACCCACGTCGGTAAATTGAGAAATCCAAATACTTCAACTGCATGGACAAGGCCTTCGGTCTAATTTGCATGTCCATCTCTACTGAGTTATTGTTTCATGTTGAAGCTTCCACTACTCCAAACGAGGTTTGGACTACTCTAGAAGGTCTCTTTGGTAAACAAGACAAGATGTGTGGCCACATGCTTGAGATTCAATTAAACTCATTAGATCCAAGCAGTTTTGAGAATATCTAGGACTTCTTCGTGAAGTTTAAATCCTTACTCCTTCAATTAAAAGGATGTGAGATTGATAAATCAATGCAACACAAACAATCGATTCTTGTTATTTGTTAAAGTTGGGTCTGAAATATGCAATCTTTGTCTCCACATTCCATATAGTGAGGATTACATCGAGAGTAGCTTGGATAATTTCCATGTTGGACATTTTCATCGAGTCCCTGATGCGTGAGAAAGACAAGCTCATCAAAATGAGAGTATTCAAAAGCTCCAAAGTGCGTGCACTTGTTGTGCATGAGAGAAACAAATCTAACTCAAAATATAAACATAAAGGAAAGGGAAAGAAGGATCTTGAGCAAAAAAAGGGAGGCAATTTCAAAGCCTCTAATGAATCCTCTGACTCCAGAGTCGAAAAGGGAAAGTAGGGGAAATCAAAGTGTGGCTATTGCAATCGTGACTGCTATCATGAATCGTCTTGAATGAAGAAAACCATAGACCTCATGGCTCAAACACTCCAATAAAACAATCTTGGGGATTGCATTCTCGGGAACGACAAGAAGAAGCTAGGAGAGAGTGCACCAAAAAAATGAGGTATTGTGCATGCTTTAATTGCAAGTAATTCCTCTCTTGATGCATGGATTATCGATTCAGGAGAATCTCACTGTAATATCCCCAAGGACAATCCCCAATTGTATTTATGAATTGTAAACAAGTTTTGTAGGCTGGTGAGAAGAGTGTTGATAAGATGGTGGGCTTATGTGTTTATTAGGCCAGAGAGCCTAGGTGTTAAAGGCTAGGAGCCTGATTTTGTATATGTAATTATGCAGATCATTAATAAAATATAAACATCATTGCCTGCAGACCAACCACAAAGAAAGAGTGATGAGAGACTAAGTTTCCACAAGGTTGGGTAAGGGAGGAGGCTAAGTGTGTGGGCATAAGGGTTAAGCTAGGGGGCTTACCTCTAAAGGGGATAATAATTTATTATTATTTCTTAAAGGGCTAAGGTGGACAATTGATGAGTGTTGTCTCAAGTTCCTGGGAAAGGAACGCATGCAAAATGGAGTGCATGCAGCTCTGGGAAGACAGGTGTCGACCTAGGCTCATGCAGTTAAAGCTGAAGAAGTCCACTGTGTTGGGGGCTTGCTCTCTCATTTTGTCATCCTCCACCTAACTGGGTTCGGGGGTGTCTGAACTGTTTTGCCTCTGCGTCTGCCTATGCATACCCATGCACAGTGAAGGAAACCCTCACGGGAAGATTATTCGATGACCATTCTTCCATCCTCCATCTAAACCTAGTGAGAACCCATGGACTGAGCCGTGTCTTTTGTGAAGTCTGAGCACCCTGTAAATGTCTGAGATGTGTTGTGTCATAACTATTGGTTGTTGCGGCCACACAGTTCCTTAACTGAGTGTGGCTTGCTGCCGTCGGTTGTTTCTTACAGAGCCTTGTTGTGTCTTAGTGTGGACTGTTGTCATTTTTGGATGTCCATACACAAATTCTTGTTGTTGTCACCCGTGAGTTAACCAGATTGTTATTGTTGTTGTTGTTATCCTCACCTTGCGGGAATTGAGTTGAAGCTGGTTGAAGAAGCGGGTTTTTAGGCCCGTGGTAGAAGAGGCAGGTTGTCAGGCCTATGAGCATCTCTCTCCAGGTGAGAGAGTTTGTTGGGAAGTGGTTTTCTCCCAGAGAGAGTCCAGCACCAGCTACGAAGCCCTGATAATTCTTGATTTGACTTGTTGTCGAGACCCTGAGAGGGAAGTGAAGCAGCCGATGGACTGTGTGACAGTGAAGGTGTATACTCCCGGGTGGAATAGGCATGTGGGCAATGAGAATTCGTGAGTAGTGGGCGTAAGAAGGCTCCTAGAGATAATCCTTCTGGTTGCACTGTGCAGTTTCATGTAACCTTAGCCTAGTCTAGGATTCCCTTGCCATGGGTGGAGCTTAGTCCCAGCTCGAGGGTGACCCACTGTTGAGCATGGTGAGTAGCATGGTCTATGGCTGGGAGGTTCATGGAAGGTATGCACGTAGTTGGTGGTGTTATTCCAGTTGAAAGATAAGTATCAATTATGTGCTTAATTTTATATTATGCATGCCTATGATGCTTGAATGTTATCATGTATTATGTTGCATATATGAATTATTGTCTATTACATTTGAATCTGTATGGTAGCAGTAACTTTGTGTTATGTGTTTTACTTCGATTAAAATGCATGTTATATATTTATATAAGTTGTAAGTTCTGCGTGGTAGTGTTACTCGACCTGTTGAATGGTTAGGGACATTACACTTTGGTATCACAGCTAAGTCAAAGCTGAGTAGTGGCATTGCCCGACCTGTTGGTGGCTGGGGATGTTACAGATTGGTATCAGAGATTTAAAGGCTAAGTTAAGGTTGTGTTGGTAGCATTGCCTGGCCTAGTGGAGGGTTGGGGATGTTAAAATTGGTATCAGAGCATGGTTTCAACACTGAGCCTAGATGGGCCATGTTAGTGGAAGTTGAAGCAAGATTTTCAGAAGGAGTTGTTGTTGAAATGGACAAAACTCAAGTTTTGAGCCAAGGTTTCAACACTGGCCCTGAATAGGCTGGATAAGTGGTCATTTGGCCCAAGGTTTCAAGAGGAAATTGTGTCTGGAGGACCAATTTCGAACCTCAGAACCTTCCTGAGTGCCAAGAAGTTACCTTGGCCATGTTAAGAAGCTCAGGAGTAGTGGTGTCATAAAACCACGACAGAAGTGGTATTGGGCCGCAGAGTAATGTGGACCTTAGGATCTGTTCGGGAGAAGGAGAATCCTTCACGATCGTTAGATCTGGTATTGTTGCGAGGCAGTTAGCCGTGAATTCCTTTGGAAATCCGTAGAGTAACAGAGTTTGTTTTGCATCATAGGATCTGTTCGGAAGGAAGGGAAATCCCTTACGACCGTCAAATCTGGGGAAGGTGTAGAGGAGTTAAACCAGAAGCCCTTCGGACTTCGCGACTTCAATGAAGTATGATGCTAGAAATAAGAGAAGGGTTGAAGCTTGAAGCTCCGAAGTGGATCTACACCGTAGATATGGAGAGGAGAGATTGATCGTTGGATCAAGCCAATGTTAAAAGGTCAAATGCAGTAGTGAAGGGCGAAAGCTCCCGAAGAGCCGAAGTAGTGAGTCATGATGATGTCACTTGGATGGACGTGGACACATGGGATGTGTGCCACGTGTCAATGGGTTTCGAACCTGTGGAAGGTTGAAATTCCATATGGAACGTGACGTGTGACACCCATCTGATTGGGCCATGAGTCAGTCGCTAGTATTCCGTCACGTGGCACTTCGTATGAGCATGGTTAGTGGGACCCAAGGTTACTTAACAAAGTTAAAGGTCAGAGGACCCACAGTGGCATTGATCATGATATATCAAGATCAACGGCCAAAAGGCATTGTGGGGACCTAAGTTGCACAAAAGTTAATTATCCAAGGCGGTCCTGCAATCCAAGCAATGGTTTCACCGAGGGGTTATGTGTTAACATCAGAAGAATTGTGGGACAAAAGGCGGGTTACTCCAAACCGTTACCGCATGCCCTTGCAATTATAAAATGTAAGTAATGTGACGTAATGATGTCACCAAAGGTGATTGGGAATGTTCGAAGATTAATGGTTTGGGATGTGTGATTTATGTTCATTACTATGTTTTTATATGTTGTTCATGGTTTGAATACATAAACTAGTGAAGTATTGAATAAGCTTCAATTGTTTCTCTTCTTTGAGTTTTCGAGTGCAAGGAGTGCACATTGTTTGCAAGGAGTGCGTTAACAAAGGTAAGTTAACCTCAGAGAAGATCAGGAAAGATATCGTTGAACCTTCATCAGCAGAAGTGCAAGGAGTGCACATGAAGAACTCTATGTTGAGTTCAGAGATAGATAGAGTCACTGAGAACTCTGTAGGGCTCTGCCAGACGAGCATCGAGCGAGTCCAAGTGTGCATAGAGAGAACTCTTTGTCGAGTTCAGGGAGAAGAGTATCAGAGGAAGATACTCACAGAGCTGTTGAACACTCTGTAGAAAACACTCAGCAAGGTGTGCTTTGAGCATAAGGTTGCTAGGAGGGCACGAAGTTTTCCTTTGAAAAGAAACAGAAGGGCCGAGACCCTTAGGAGATTGAGTAAATCGAAAATCTCATAAGAGATAATGCAAGGAGTGTGTGGGAGATGGACTCATTCTAAGTCCTAAAGCTCAGAAGAGATAATGCTTACGAGAGTGCAGACGAGATCCAAGAGGCGGACTCGTAGGAGAAAGGTCAAAGGCTGGAGCCTTTGAACACTGACAAAATCTTCCAAGGTGGAAGAAGTCAAAAGCTCAGGAGGAGGAGCGACAATAGTCGTCATATCAGTTGTGGGGAGGAGCCTGGACCGTTAGATCAATGTCCAATAGAACAAAGGAAGCACAGAGAAGAGGAACAAATCCCATCCATTAGGTCTAAGCGCGAAGGACCAACAACTGTTGGATCCGGAGGTAAGTGCATGAGACTTAACCCTTGTGTGCACAGGAGAAGTGGACGTGTCAAAGTCCTGAAGTGATTTGGGACCGTCCATCGTCAAGGAGGACAGGTGGCGTAAGATCCACAACTTCGGAAGGTTGTGGACAAGGAGGAGGAGAAACAACCGAAGTAAATATTGGCCATTGATCTGAAAGTGGATGCATGGCACCAAATCTGGAACTCAGGGTACGGAGCACTTCGGAGGAAAGCAGAGGATGGAAGCATTGAAGTCCCGAAGGATATCTTGATCGTTGATCAAGGAGGAGGTCAAAGGACCGTTGATCTGGTCTTCGTCGGAAAGAATTGAAGTCCCGAAGAGAATCAAGGTCGTTGATTTGGAGAGGATGTGTGGCAGAAGATCTATCACTCCGGGGAAATTCACTCAGGATATTTGTGTGTGTGGAGACGTGAGAACTCCCGAAGGTCGGAGAGCCGGAGTTTATCAGAACTATCCGATTGTTGAGGACAGGTGTCATTAGATCTTCCACTTTGGAAGAATTTCATACGGGGAAAAACAGATAGTTGAGAATTGAAATTCCTGAGGGCCGGAGACCCAGAATCAATTGTAGCCGTTGATTTGGAAGGGAGCTACGTGTCGACAGATCGTGTAGATCTGGGATCATGTGTGGAAGGAGGAAAGAAGGTAGAAAAGGGGAGATAGATAACATTTGTTGATCGCAGATCATCGCCAAGGGATTGGAGATCGACGGATGAGCTGGATTGCGGGGCTAGAACTTGCTCGGATGTTAAAAATCTGAGAGCGGGTCGCAATTTACACCACGGTTTTAACAAAGTGATGTGTGGTAGTTGGTGGTGAATTACGGGGCGAAAAGCGGGTTGGCCTAAAACCACTCTTGCCCACGCCCTCAATCACAGTTTTCCATGAGGTCATAGCCCAGGGTCATATGAATGAAAGGGCTAATGAAAAAGGGGCTAGCGCCTAAAACTTGGAGTTTTGGAATCGTGCAGGAATAGCCCGTGGGTCTGTTAGGACCTGCACACAGAAGGAAAAGGGACCTATGTATAATTGTTTTGGATTCAATCACGAGCCTGAAGAGTCAATTCGACTCGGAAGATTGAAAGATCCTTTGACCGGGAGGTCAGTAGACCCCGCTGAGGTAGGGGCACAGCGTCGAAAGTGCTCAGGGCAGAAATAGTCATGTACAATGACTATAATGAGAGCACAAGAAGATTTAGGAATCCGAGAAGAATTGAAGACTTATGGGATCAACAAGGAAAAGGTTCACATGGGAAAGAAGTTGTTGCAATTTCTGTGGCAACAAGTATGTTATGGTTTGTTGGGTCAGCCAGAGGAAAGAATGCTTGCATGTTTGCAAGTGTTGTTGGTGATGTTATTGCACAAGGAGTGAAGCAACAGAGAGCTGAAGTGTTGGTTAAAAGTTTGATAAAAGAAGCATGAAAGCTTCTACTGCCATCAAACATTCATGTAGTATAAAATTTATTAATGGTAGTCATGTAGGTATGAGTTTTTATTACTCTTTTTGCATAATTACTGAAAGGAAATTTAGGTAAGAATTTCCTCAGCCAGAGTTATTTTATAAAATCACGTGATTATATTATTGAATGCATACCACTGGATGTGGTAAAAGCTGGAGGCCTATATTAATTCGAAGTTTTTTAGCTTCTGAATGCACATACTGACAAAGTAGAATGTCATGTTAATTTGGTTATGGGGTGATAACCAAATAATTAAAAGATAAGAACTTGTTATAGGAATGAATGTCGGTAAGCTAGTCATGTATGAGATCGGGACATGGTTGGATATGGAAAGGTTATGGGCCACACAGGTACTAAAAGTTTCCTACCTTTAAATAAAACTTGGACTGCAACCTTTTTGCTAACACTAATGAACACCACATAATTATATTCTTGGTGTAGTGTTCGGGTCAAAAATGAAGGCATCCAATTAATTGGGAAGATAATAGGAAGTGTATGGAGAATGTGTCAACACATTGGCCAGAATTCCAACTCATGGATGGTGAGATACATGACTGAGATAAAGAACATTATGTAATTCAATGCAAGGTGCACTAAATAAGTATGCATTGAGAATTGTACTCATGCATAGTAAGTGATAAAATCATATACTAAATGCAATGGTTGAATATGTTTTATTCTTGCATGAAAATAATTGTTACTAATAGTTGAAATGTTGTTAACTCATGAAGCTGAGGACATTTCAGGGAGGTGTTAGACAATGCAACATGAAAGTTGCAAGTCAAGTACTCACATGAGCATTGACTATAGGAAATTTTTGTGTTAAAAAAAAAGAAGGTAATGAACTTACAGATATTATTGTGAACATGCATATGCATATAATGACGAGTCATTCTATTTTATTAAATTGTCTGGTAATTATGATTGAATTGCTATATGCAGACAATTCTAAATTCACTGCATATAGTTCTGTACATATTGCAATTGAATTATGATGTACAGGAAATACTGACAATTGTTGGCGGTATGCAAGATGAAGCCTTGCAGAAAAATGGTATGCAGTTTGGTGCTTGTGGAAAACCACAAGGAAGGTTGCAATCTTAATATGGCAACAACCAAGAAGAATTATGAAATGGAATTTCATGTTTTGGGGAAAAAGTTGAATTCATTTTTGAACTAAGGTGGAGTTCCTAAATGAATTATTTTATGTTTTCTCATGACAACTACATGTGGGTGATGTAGATGAGATGATGTTGATTAAAGTTACAATGTTGACTACAAAGAGTAGCTCGGGGAAGATGATGATTGGAAATCTCTGAGGGCAGTTGGAACTCCAGGAGCCATGGTGCTCTGAGACTTCCTGAGTCGGCATGTTGCTGAAGCCCAAGGAAAGGGGGGTGTAGCAGTCGATGGACTGTATGACAGTGAAGGTGTACCCTCCTGTGGTGGGACAGATATGTGGGGGAATGAGAGACCGTTGGTTGGAGTGCTGATGAGGTTTGGTACCTTGGCCTAGACCATGTGGATATGGATGTGGACCGTGGCTATCTTGGGAATCCATTGCCCCGATGGAGTCATAGCCTTGCTTAGGGGAGGAAGGTCTTCTCAATCAAAAGATAAGTACAATTCTCTATTTATTGCATATTGTGTATCTTGTTTTCAGGTTATAATGTTATTAGAATTGCCTGTATATACATATATATACATTGCATATATGCTTGCATTACCTGCATCCACGACTGTACATAATGTGTTTCATGTTTCATTGCTTAAGAAATTTATACCTGATGTTAATCATGTTATTGATTGGAATGTGATTCAGGAGGAGCAAGAAGGCGTCTTGCAAGTGCATCATGTGCGCATATTGGACTCGAAAGAGTAAACAGCTGTGGAATCGAGCCATAGGGCTTGTAAAGGTCCAGTGGACTGGATGCGGTCCTAAAGACGCGACATGGAAACATGAAGTTGGTATGCGGGCAGAATACCAACATCTTTTTGAAGATTTTGGAAATCTTGTTGATGTTGTGTAAAGAGTTGCACTGAGGACATTGCAAAAATAAGGGGAGGGGATTGTAATATCCCCAAGGACGATCCCTAGTTGTATTTATGAATTGTAAACAAGTTTTATAGGCTGGTGAGCCGATTGTTGATAAGTTGGTAGGCTTATGTGTTTATTAGGCCGAAGAGCCTAGGTGTTAAAGGCCAGGAGCCTGATTTTGTATATGTAATTATGCAGATCATTAATAAAATATAAACATTGTTGTGTGTAGATCGACCACGAAGAAAGATTGATGGGGGACTAAGTTTCCACAAGGGGGGTAAGGGAGGAGGCTAAGTGTATGGGCCTAGGGGTTAAGCTAGGGGGCTTACCTCTAAAGGGGATAATAATTTATTATTATTTCCTAAAGGGCTAAGTTGGACAATTGATGAGTGTTGTCCCAAGTTCCTAGAAAAGGAACGTATGCAAAATGGAGTGCATGCAGCTCCAGGAAGACAGGTGTTGACCTGGGCTCATGTAGTTAAAGCTGAAGAAGTCAGTCGTGTTGGGGGTTTGCTCTCTCATTCTGTCATCCTCCACCCGAGTTCACTGGGTTCAGGGGTGTCTGAACCATTTTTCCTCTGCATCTGCCTATGCATACCCCCGCATAGTGAAGGAAACCATCGCGGGAAGATTGTTCGTTGTCCATTCCTCCATCCTCCACTTGAACCCAGTGAGAACTCATGGACTGACCCGTGTCTCTTGTGAAGTTCGAGCACCCTGTAAATGTCTGAGTCGTGTTGTGTCATAACTGTTGGTTGTTGTGGCCACACAGTTCTTTGACTGAGTGTGGCTTGCTTTCGTCGATTGTTTCTTATGGAGCCTTGTTGTGTCTTAGTATGGATTGTTGTCGTTTTTGGATGTCCATACCCAAATTCCTATTGCTGCTGTCACCCGTAAGTTAACTGAATTGCTATTGTTGTTGTTGTTATTCTCACCTTGCGGGAATTGAGTTGAAACTGGTTGAAGAAGTGGGTTGTTAGGCCCGTGGTAGAAGAGACAGGTTTTCAGGCATGTGTGCAGCTCTCTCCAGGTGAGAGAGTTTGTTGGGAAGTGGTTTTCTCCCAAAGAGAGTCCAACACCAGCTACAGAGCTCTGAGAATTCTTGATCTGACCTGTTGCCAAGACCTTGAGAGGGAGGTGAAGTAGTCGATGGACTGTGTGACAGTGAAGGTGTATACTCCCGGGTGGAACATGCATGTGGGGAATGAGAGTCTGTGAGTAGTGGGCATAAGAAGGCTCCTGGAGAGAATCCTTCTAGTTGCACTATGCAGTTTCCTGTAACCTCAGCCTCATCTAGGATTCCCTTGCCCTAGGTGGAGCTTAGTCCCAGCTCGGGGGTGACCCACTGTTGAGCGTGATGAGCAACGTGGTCTATGACTGGGAGGTTCGTGGAAGGTTTGCACGTAGTTGGTGGTGTTATTCTAGTTGAAAGATAAGTATCATTTATGTGCTTAATTTTATATTATGCATGCATGTGATGCTTGAATGTTATCATGTATTCCATTGTGTATATGAATTACTGTGTATTATATTTGAATATGTATGGTAGCAGTAACTCTGTGTTATGTGTTTTATTTCGATTAAAATGCATGTTATATATTTATATAAGCTGTAAGTTCTGCGTGGTAGTGTTACTCGACCTGTTGAATGGCCGGGGACGTTATAGTTTGGTATCACAGCTAAGTCAGAGTTGAGTACTGGCATTGCCCAGCCTGTTGGTGGTTGGGGATGTTACAAATTGGTATCAGAGCTTTAAAGGCTAAGTTAAGGTTGTGTTGGTAGCATTGCCCGGCCAGGTGGAGGGTTGGGGATGTTACACTCACCACATGGTAGCCATAAAAGATGTCTTTTCATCTTTAACTGCATGCTTGGGTCCTCCCATTCTCATGGGTGATGATTCCCCATTAGAAGTCAGTGGACAAGGGATAGTAGATCTCAAAAATGGAAGTTTCAAGAATGTCTTGCATGTTCTAAAACTCTCTGTAAATCTAATCTCTACTTACCGAATAACGCATACAAGCACAGGGAAAAGGGTGGAATTCACACCGGATTTTGTGACAATATACGACATGCAAGACAACTCCAAGATTGTTGTTGGTGAGGTAAATAACCAGTCTAGATTGTACACATTTTCTAAATTTATTGCTAAATCAGATTCCACATTGCTATTAACTCATGCCAATGATGATAATAGACTTTGGCTCAAATGATTTGGTCACTTAAATTTCAAGTACACTCAACAACTCAACAAATAGGGAATGGCCAAAGGCTTTCCATACATACATTTTTTCTGAAGGAGTTTGCCAAGGTAGTGTTCTTGGCAAACATCCTCAAGAGAAATTTGAGAGAGGGAAGTCTTGGAGGGCCTCCTCTCCCTTGGAGCTTGTTCACAGTGAACTCGTGGTTCCTTTCCCTCATTCTTCCATCAATAAGGAAAAATACGTTTACACCTTTATTGATGATTACTCAAGGCACACTTGGGTATATTTTCTTAGGAAAAAATATGAAGTATTTTAGCATCTTAAGGATTTCAAAGCACATGCAAAAAAATAGTCTGAGAAGATGATGAAGATCCCCTGCACAGATAATGGGGGGGTATGTAAACAAGGATGTACAACAACTTTGTGATGAGGCAGGTATACAATTACAACATATAGTTCCATACACTCCGCGGAAAAATGGGGTAGTTGAGAGGAAGAAATAATATCTCAAGGAGATGGCGAGTTGCATACTGCATACAAGGTTCCTTTCCTCCAAATTTTGGGCTGAAGCATTCAATTGTGCCACTTACATACATAACAAATCTCCTCACATATCTGTGAAGGACAAGACACCTTTTAAATCTCGTAGTGGCATCAAATCAGAATTCACCCACTTTTGAATCTTTGGATCACGAGCATGGGCCCACATACCTTCAAAAAAGAGGAAGGCATTGGATCCTCAAAGCACAACATGCATCTTTGTGGGTTATCCCGAAGGTGTGAAGTGTTATAGATTGATAGATCCTTCAAGGAACAAGCTCACCATTAAAAGGAGTGTTTGGTTTGAAGAAAGTTGCTTGCATGCACCATAGGAGCCACATGCAGAGACTTTTGTACTTCCTCTTGTACCATACATCCGAGATGATGCATCCTCCCATTAAGATTAGATTTCATATCTTATTTTTGAATCATATTCCAAAGATCATGAGCATGCAGGTGATGACCACATCAGATACCCAAATGGGTGTTGATGTTTTGGTAGCGGTGGGAGGTATTAACCTCCATGCGTAACCTTTGACTTAGAATATAATATTTCAAAAGCAAGTGAACCATTAAACAGATGTTAGAAAACCCTAGGAGAGAAGTTGACCTTAAGAGAAATAATATTAAAGTAATAGACACATATAGAAGGAGAAGTCGGCCCTAGTCAAGTGGACAGTTTAGTATAAATAGGCAATTGCCTAGTTCATTTGTACACACTCACTTAGAAAGTGTGAAAGTCTAGAAGACTGCAGTTGCAGCTAGAGGTGCACAAGTCTGGGAGCAACAACAACAACTGGAAGGGGTGCAAGTATGGAGGAGTAGTGTAACAGTGGTGAGTATTTCTCTTGTGCGCTTCTCTTGGAGAAAAGGTACGTTCTTCTTGTTGCAGTTGTGGCTAGGGTTTATCTGCTGGTTCTCGAGTAGGCTTGCCATAATTATTCTAAGTAAAGGTTAGTGTGCTCGAGGGTTGCATATGTGAGTGCCTATGGTTGGGTGACAATAGTGTGATATTGTCTATGGTTAAACAAGCATACCAAAATTTTAACATGGTATCATAGTTGGTTTCCTTCATAATAGTCTAACTGTTGGAAGGAAGATCCTTAGTTTCCCCCTTTGTCAAACTTGTTGAGCACTTACTGAACCCACTAAGAAGGTCACCTAAGTAGGGCACATCTTTTCCCTGGATCAGATATGCAAATTTATGAAGTTGAGAAATTAGGGTTTCCTCATAAAACCCTAGGTTTGTAGTGCTAGTTGTAGTTGCAGTTGCAGTGCGAGTTCCTTCATGCAAGTTGCTTTGTGCCAGTTGCAACACCAGTTGTAGTGGCAGTTTCAACACTAGTTGCAACATCGGTTGCAGTACTAGTTATAGTACCAATTACAGTTCCTCTGGACCAGTGAAGTTTCAGTGAAGTGTTGGGCCTAATTTTTTTTATCCTAGTGCGCCTTACCCTAGTGCACTTCCAACTACTTTTAAATTACAAGTTGGAGCACTTTGAAGTTTTAGGGTTCGTCAGTGCTTGTCGTTGTTGTCGGATGGTGCCACTATCTATCGTTGTTTGTCGCTGTTACCGGAGGTATGTACTTGTATATGTTTAAACTGTATCATTATCTTAAGGGTATTTGCAGGAGAAGGGATCTTTTGTCCAAACAACAATCGTAGATCTAGACGGATCTCAAATCGAACACATTCAAAGAAAAAACACACTTTAGGTTTGATTGTTTGCATATGCCTCTAGTTGTTACGACATTATTATGATCTTATGAACATCTAGTTGTATTCTTGATCTATTGAAGTTATGATTATCATACTAACCTTTGGTCAAAGTTAAAGTTACAAGTTGACTCTAGTCAAAGTATTATACTAATTAAGGTTGAGATTTTTGAGTTTACTTGCATTATATTCCCTAACTCGGATTTATGTCAAGAAAACATATTGTCTTAGTACATGGGACATGTTAGAGAGAATACTTGTCATCTTGAGCAAAGGAGACTCGGAAGAAAAGCAACAACACTCATTCTTGAAGATAATTCCAGGTTTGATTGATTAAATTGACAAGTTTCCAACTTGCACATATCAAGTTTGATAATTGCTACATTACAATTAAACATTATAGTTGTGACAACAATCCTTGAAAGGTTTTATTACTGCTAGATACAATGAATACTTGGTAGCACACGAGTAATATTGTACTTGTTTACAAAATTTAACTAACATTTCCTCTAGGAGATACTTCTTGTTTTGCTTCCAATCATGTCACCTTGGTAATGATATGTTGATTACCATGATTTTTTTTTTTATTCTTGTTAACATAGATATCTTCTTATGAAAATGCTATTATATTGGAAATACTTTTGCTCTTGTCTCGGGCAGGTTATCTTGTAAATTCCATGGAGGTCACCAAGGAGATATTGTTGTTCTTGTTTTCTTGTTCCGGGCAGGTTACCGTGGAGAAATGATTGGTCACAACACTAGAAGAGTGTTGTTCCTGTTTCTTATTATTGCATTCTCATTTTGGCTCTTGTTCCAAGCAGGTCACAAGTGATAGCTCTGAGAAGGAGCTATTGTGATGATTGTTCTCGTGATTGTTTTTACTAATATTATAAGAGTATTATTCTTGTCTATTGTTTTCCCTTGTTCTGGGCAGGGCACAGGTGATAACTACGAGGGAAGCTATAGTGACGGTTGCAGGAGGCAACATATTATATGGTCTTTAGTTTGAGACATGAAGCAGACTACACAAATAAGAAGTTGTATACTCGACCGCATACATCCATGTACCGAAGAAAAAGAGGACGAACAAGTGTACTTTTGCGAGAAACAAAATATCTCGTATGGAGATTGATTGTAAGGAGAAAAAGGCTCCAAAGATGATCGAACAAATCCCTCTAGTGCAGTTGATCACTCTTTAGATCATTAGGAAGAGTTAGTAGAGCTAGAAGGGCCTACCCATAATCGTTGCAGTAACCAAGAAGAGATCAGCATGGTCCCGTGACACTTTGCAGTATGCAAATATATATAACATTGATGAGTCATACCATGAGGAGCAGACGACTCCATTAGTGGTGAGACAAGCAGAACCACCAAGTACCAACTCAGAAGGAGCTAGAGTTCATAGGGAGTCAGTCCTCGCAATCCAGTAGGGAGGAGTAGCCTCCCCTAGACCATTCATAGAAGATTAGACTTAAGAGGAGATCATCACATACAAAGGGAGCAAATGGATCTGAAGATTATATAGACTCAAAGGGAGTCAAGCTTCAGAGGGAGCATGGATATTCAGAGTAAGCATGATCTCAGAGAGAGTCAGCGACTTAGTGACTTTCATTCAAAAAGTATTCCTTCTTAGATTCAGATGGGAGAGAGAGACGTCTTCCATGATTGACAGACATGTTCCATGAGTTGAGGAGACTAGATTGAAGCTTAAGAGGCTTCGAGGAGATATGAGACCTCCTGGGAAGATTCCCTTGTTTCAGTGACATAAGAGGAAGCTAGTCAAAAGGACTAGGGTATGGATCTTTTACCTTGAGACCAAAAGGGAAATCAATAGTGACTTCCAAATTGATCTACAAGATCAAACATGTTGTTGATGGCAGCATAGAGGTGTACAAAGCCTGATTTGTGGTCAAAGGATTCTCCCAGCAAGAGGGAGAAGATTACGATGAGACACTTTCTCCAACAGTCAGAACAAGTGTACATAGAGTAGCCACAAGACACGTGAGAAGGAGTCTCATGTCTACAGATTGAAGAAAGCTTTGTACAGGCCTAAGCATGCACCTAGGGCATGATATGCTAGATCAGACAACTTCCTGATGAGCTTGGACTTTACCAAGAGTAAAGAAGATTCCAACCTTTACTAGAAGGTTGTGGATGATGGACCAATGCTATTACTTTTATATGATGATGACTTGTTTATAACAAAAGACGAGAAGCTTGTCACTGAAAGTAAGAGGAAGCTTGCTACATAATTCGAGATAAAAGACATGGGTATTATTTCTTTGGTTTAGAGGTGTGGCAGAAACCGAATGAGATTTTCCTGTGCCAAGGAAAATATATTGTAGAGGTTCTGAAGAGATTCAAAATGATGGATTGTAAGGCCATGCCTACACCATTGGTGACAGATATGAAGTTATTGAGTGATACATCTTAAGAGACAATGGTTGCCACCATGCATAGAAAGATGTTTGGTTCGTTGATGTACTTAATGAACACAAGGCCATATATATTTTTTGCAGTGAACACATTGAGTCAGTATATGGTTCAACCAAGACATGTTCACTTGATTACAACAAAACATATGATGAGGTACTTGAAAGGTACATTTGATTATGGACTCAGATATACTTTAGATCGTGAGATAAGCCTGCAAGGCTTTACTGATTCAGATTGGGCCAGAAGTGATGCAGACCAGAAGAGTACATCTGGATGTTGTTTCAGTTTGGGATCAGAAGTGATCTCATGGTTTAGCAGGAAGCAATTTAGTGTGGTGTTGAGTACAACAGAGGCAGAGTATATTGCAGCATGTGAAGCCAACAGTGAAGCAGTGTGGCTTCGGAAGTTGTTGGCAAGTTTGTTTGATCTCGAGTTAGAAGTGACTTGTATCTGGTGTGACAACCAGAGTTGTGTGAAGTTAACAAAGAACCCAATGTTCCATGAAGAGTCCAATCACATCGAGATCAAGTACCATTATATCAGATATATGGTACATAGGGGAGAAGTGAAGCTCCAATATGTCGCTACAGATGAGTAGATAACAGACATGTTGACCAAGCCTCTGTCAAGAGTGAAGTTTGTGTACTTCAAATACAAGCTTGGTGTGGTCTAGAAGGATGTCCCTAGTAAGAGGGAGTGATGAGTTACAGATGTGATTCTAGAGCAACAACTTCAGCATGTGATAGTAGCAACGGGTAGTCACTCACGGGCACATTACGACTACTCCAATGAAAAGGTCTATTACGTCGAGTTACTACTACTCCAATGAAAAAGTCTGGTGTGTAGAGGGCTACTCTAGTGAAAACGTCTGGTACATCGAGTTACTACTACTGCAGTGAAAAAGTCTGATACACAGAGGGCTACTCCAGTGAAAAAGTATGGTGCGTCGAGTTACTGCTACTCCAGTGAAAAAGTCTGGTACACATAGGGCTTCTCTAGTGAAAAATCCGGGTACGTTGAGTTACTGATACTCCAATGAAAATGGTCTGGTACGTAGAGGGCTACTCCAATGAAAAATTCAGGTAAGCTAAGTTACTGCTACTTCAGTGAAAAAGTCTTGTACGCAGAGGGCTAATCTAGGGAAAAAGTTTGGTACTTTGAATTACTGCTACTCTAGTGAAAAAGTTTGGTGCGCAGATTGCTACTCCAGTGAAATAGTCTGGTACGCACGTTACTGACTGTGGCACCAGTCAACATGTCCTTGCATAAGGTCAACATATGCCATGCCTTCAAGGCTGGTTAGTTACCCAACTTTTCAAGCTGGTGGGCCAACCTGTGTGGTTGGAGATGTTTTCTAGCCTTGGGCTAGATGGGTAGTGTGTGCACACTACATCGCCTAATCCTTGTGATTAGATGCATGGTCACTATGGACTAGTTGCCTGGTGTGCCAACCAGAGGTTACTAGCTCTTTATGAACTAGATGTCAGATTATGTGTGAGCTGACGAGTTATTAGTTCTTTATGAACTAGATGCCAAATTCAATATGATCTAGTGAGTTACTAGTTCTTTATGAAATAGATGTCAGATTCTGTGTGAGATGACGGGTTACTAGTTCTTTATGAACTAGATGCTAGATTTAGGATGAGTTGGCGAGTTACTAGTTCTTCATGAACTAGATGTCAAATTATGTGCGATCTCACAAGTTACTAGTTCTTTATGAAGTAGATGTCAGATTCTGTGTAAGTTGGCAAGTTGTAGTTACCCAAACTCCGTTTGGATTGGTTAGTAGCGTAGTTTTGTGTAAACTGGCTCAACTGCATATTCCAGAGCTCGTGTGGCTATAATGGTGATACTTGTGACATGATCTGTTAGATCATGAGATAGTCTGTGTGGCTATGCTACTTGTTGCATGATCTATTTGATCATGATATAGCCTATGTGGCTATGCTACTTGTTACATGATCTATTTGATCATGAGATGGTCATGTGGCCATGTACTTGAGACATGATCTATTTGATCATGAGATAGCCTGTGTGGCTATGGTGATGCTACCTGTAGACTAGTCTGCAAGACCATGTGAGTCTTTCCCATGCCATGTGAGATGGATGGATGTGTTTGAGACCACTACATGAAGAACATCTTAGTTAATAACTCCCTAACTAAGAGGGAGTGTTGATGTTTTGGTAGCTACGGGAGGTATTAACCTCCATGTGTAACCTTTGACTTAGAATAGAATATTCTGAAAGCAAGTGAACCATTAAACATATGTTAGAAAACCCTAGGAGAGAAGTCAGCCTCAAGATAAATAATATTAAAGTAATAGACACATTCATAAGGAGAAGTCGACCCCAATTAACTTGATAGTTTAGTATAAATAGGCAGTTGCCTAGTTCAATTGTACACACTCACTTAGAAAGTGCACAAGTCTAGAAGATTCTAGTTGCAACTATAGGTGCGCAAGTATGGGAGCAACAACTACAACTAGAAGGGGCGCAATTCTGGAGGAGTAGTGTAGCAGTCGTGAGTATTTCTCTTGTGCGCTTCTCTTGGAGAAAATGTATGTTCTTCTTGTATGGTTATTGTGTTGTTGTTGTTGCAGTAGTTGTGGCTAGGGTTTATCTATTGGTTCTGGAGTAGGCTTGCCATAATTATTCTAAGTAAAGGTTAGTGTGCTCAAGGGTGGCATATGTGAGTGCCCATGGTTGGGTGACAGTAGTGTGATATTGTCTATGGTTAAACGAGCATACTAAAATTTTAACAATGGGCATAATCCACCCTACACGTAGTAGGTGATCTTGCGGGAAATCTTGTGAATCCATGGAGGACGAGATCCCAATTTGAGGAGGCACCACATGCACTTACATCTACAGAACTAGTAATGCCCATGCATTGCTACATGGTTCTAACTTCAGACCATCAATCCTATGTAAAGGTTGAAGGGAACCCCTTATGGGAAGCAACTAAGACTGAGGAGTACAACTCCCTCATCAAGAACCAGACTTGGGACTTGGTTCCACTTCCATCATATCATAAGCTTGCCAAATGAAAATGGGTCTACAAGAACAAGAAAGCAACAAACGAACATGTGAACATATACAAGGAAATAATGGTTGCCATAGGATTTTAGCAAGTCCATGGGATTGATTATGATGAGACATTTGCTCCAGTAGCAAAGATGGACTCCATCTGGTTGGCCCTCACCATTACAACAACCATGGGTTGGGAAGTTCATCAGTTGGACATGAAGAATGTCTTTCTTCATGGTGATCTCTTAGAAGAGATCTGCATGGAGCGACCTTAGGGGTACATACATAAGTCCTCTCTAGTTTGTTGACTCAAAAAGTCACTCTATGGCCTCAAGCAAGCTCCCAGAGAATGGTATGCTAAAATGGACTTGTACTTATAATCTCACTAATTCATTAGATGTAAATCGTATCCCAATGTTTATATGTTGAGAACTTCTAACTCTCTGTTGATCTTGGTGCTATATGTAGATGATCTATTGATCATAGGTAGTTCGGCCTTAACAATTGTTGCGGTCAAAGACATTTTGCATGATAGTTTTTCTATGACCGACATGGGTCCACTTCACTTTTTCCTTGGTCTCGAAATCATCCAAGATGCTTCCAACATCAAGTTTTCTAAGACAAAGTATACCAAAGATCTCTTGGTCAGATTCAACATGACCAACTGCAAGCCTGTAACCACACCCTTCTGATTTGAGGTCAAGCTCAAGGATGGTAGGGATACACCATTGCTGGATTGCACCAAGTACAAACGACTAGTGGGGAGCCTTCTTTACCTCACTCACTCTCATCTAGATCTCTCGTCTGTAATGGGTACAGTTTCTAGGTACATGCAAAAGTCGCATGAGCTTCACTAGAAAGCTGCCAAGCACATCCTCAAATATGTTCAGGGTACCACCAGTCATGGGATTCACTATGCAATAGGTTGTACATTGGATTTCATGAGCTATATGGATTCAGATTAGGTTGGCAATATCATAGATCACAAGTCCACCTCTGAGTACATTCTTAGTTTGGGATCCGACCCCATCTGTTGGTCGAGTAAAAAGCAATCAATGATTGATTTATCATCAGTAGAGGTCGAGTACAAAGGAGTGGTCAACATTACCACTCAGGCATTTTGGCTACATAACTTCCTCACTGAGCTCGATATCCAGTTCCACCATTCGGCTGTCATCCGATACGACAATCAGAGCACATTAAAATTTTGTAGAGATCCAGTGCAGTGACAGAGAAAAAACCACATCGAGATCCACATGCATTACATCAAAGAGTTGGTTCATGACAAGATCATCGACTTGTAGTATTGTCCTTCCTCTGAACAGATTGTCGACATCTTTACAAAGACTTTCACTGAGCAAAAATTCCACTTTCTGCATGACCTTCTTGGAGTAAGGGACACAACTACTTAATAATTGTTATAATTAACTTCTTAATAATTGTAAATGACACCTCTTTAATATAGATTTATGAAGTTATAATTTTCTTTTTTAGAAATAAGTTAATAATTGATTATAATTGACCTCTTTTCCAAACTTAATAAGAAATTTGCAAAAAGTTATAATTCTTATTAATTGATAAAAACTTTGATTATAAAACTTTGCTTTATAGGATTTTGTCCATTTTAAAATGACTAAAATCCTCAAAATTTCCAAAAACCAAATAAACCAAATAAATTGGAACAAAACTTTACCTCATCAAAGAAAAAAAAATTCAATAAAAATTTAAATCTATCCACTTTTTAACTCACTCAATTTTTTAACACCACCCTACTCATAAGATATCACACTTAACTTCCCATATATACATCCAACAAATTCTATGACTATATGATAAAAAACCAACCAAAAACATATAACTCCAATGATTTTCAAAACAATGTACTAAAAATGCCTTCATATTACTTTAATATAGACATCTATTTCAATAGATTCACCCTTCCACTTATCTTTCTCATGTAAAAAAATATATATATACTTTATTTGATAATAATCTAAAGACTTATTTTAATATTCGAAAACTATAAAAAAAAAAAAAAAATCCATTAAACACGAAAGACAATAATGGCAAAGGGTAAGTCTCTTTAATTATTCTTCTTTATTTGAGAGTGGAAGGAACCCATTTTTTTCATTGAAAAGTGAAATACCTTTACATTTCATGCATCCAACCGGGATCATCTAATAGCATTGCTTTATAAAAGATTATTCTCATTATAAAGTGTCATTCCAATAATGCCCAACATCTAGAATCGTGATTCAGAGTGCTTAGTCAGTGTATATCTTTGGTTATTTAATAAATAAAAAAATAATTTTTTAAAAAGTCCATATATTCTCACATCAAATATATGGATAAGAAGAATTCTCATACACGTCATTGAAGGATGGAGGACCAATGCTTTGAAGATCCAAGTTTAAATTAGAATAATTTTTTGAATTTTAAAGTTCAAAGTCGTACTCTATTTAGAGAATAACATGGGATATTTAGKGAGATACTCAAGAGAAATAATAATAGTTAGGGGATTATGTATTGTTATATATGAAGTTYATTTTTAGTAAATAAGGTTYACGTAGTAGTGTGAAATTAATAAATATAARAAGAYTTACTAGAAGATTTTGCTTACTAGAAAGTTCATTCTTTAGAAAATTCTTATAAGGTAGATAATTCTATATAAAGAAGTATAAACAATGTAATGGAYTATTGTGAAGAATATTGTAATTRTAGCTAGCATTGTTTGTGGAGTGTTTTCYTTCCTTAAGAAATAATTCATGGTTTAACCTTACCTCAGGGGTTTTCTCTACATTATTGTGTTAATTATTTGATGTCTATTGTGCAGATTTGTTATAWCTTTTTTCAAGTTATGTCTACCATATTGTAACACCATGTTTYCCCCARTTTGTAAATATAACTATATTGGCCAAGAGACTATGGAAAACTCAATATGTGTCAATGTTTGATTTGATGGACCTTTGTATAAAAGGTCAATGCATGTAATTATGTTATTTACTAGAAAATGGATAAGTGTTGCATGACTGCTGGAAGGGGGGTGTACTAAGAGAGATCATGAATGCTATGAAAGAGAAGGTGAAGGGGACCAGGAATAGTTGCGTTAACCTCCACCAAACCAGTACCTTGCTGGATTTAATTGCTCAGGACCATGACAGTCCTCTGACCCATGATTGAATTATAGTCAGGCTGGTAGGTGGGAAGACCTCCCCAAGAGTCAACGAGGGGATGGGGCAGAGCACACATTTGTAAGGCTTTCAGACCTGAGCATGGACTGAGAATTCGAGCCACACACAATCCTGTTGAGGAAGGGAAGAAAGGAAGGTGTGGTGGGTAGAGAAAGACCTACGAAGAGTGCAGAGACGAGAGACTAAGCTCTCGGGTTCAGGGAAGAACTAAGAAATGAGTGTGTTCTGGTCGCAGGAAATGGATAGCAGGGTTATGATACAAGTTGATAAACGAGGTTGCTGAGTGACCGAGGAAGTACTCAGGCGATCCTCCTTGCTTGGTATAGTGAAAATTGTTGCCAAGATCCTGTGGGAGGAGGAGAGTAACCTCTGTCCCTATTGTCGTTGAGCCGGAGCAAAGGATTAAATCTCAAAGCATCGTGGTCTAGCTCGGGGGTGGCCAATGGTAAATCTATTGTGAGTGACTGAGCCTATGGTTTGGTGGAAATGAGCACCCCTTTTAGCAGTGGCATCACGCCTTCTGGTTCTGATAAGTGTTTTCATGCCGGTGCTTTGAATTAGGAATAATGGATGCATGCGTGCAATTATATATATCTATAAATGGTTTCTATATTGAAATGGTTAAGTTATGTGTATGCGTTTGTCTTCCTGTGAACTTATGCTTCTGATTAATTGTTTATGTGCCCCAACTTAGCCTTCAAGGTGCCTTGGGACATAAGCCTATAAGACGACTGAGATAGAAAGTAGTGCGTCAATCTGACCCTGCCTGTCTAATGAGACTATCCCCTTCAAACTCCTTGTTGTGTGACCAGGATATCATGCCCAAACCCTTAACAATTTCATGATGACGCTCAGGAAGGATAGCGAGATTTAATTCTCGAAAGGGAAGACCCTTTCGTCTGGGAGACGAACGAACGAGATCTGTACGGGAGAACCCCTATGACCGGCACCTAGGAACCTTAGGCTAAGCATAAAGGAGTTAATCCCTTCTGCCTTCGGAGCTCCGGAAGTCTGGGACTTTGGAGTATTGTTGGCCCTCATAATCATAAACTGGCTGAAGGTGGCTGAGAGTTACGGTTACCTGTAAGGTTGACCGACGTTGGGCGGTTCCCAGGTGGTTAGGCAAACCCATCTTACCAATTAAACCGAGATCTAATACCCTGAAGACTGGAGCCGCGAAGAACCCAAAACCATAGATYRAGGGATCCTTCGGGTTCTTTCCCAGCAGTCGATATACTGGGGACGCGTGGCGCTAGCCCCTTTAGTTCAGAGATTGGACACTTCGGGAGAAAAGAGGAGTTAGCATCACAAAACTCATGAATGCTGAATCCCCGAGGTAACAAGAGTCATATATCTATAAATCTACGTGGCCGGATCTCGACCGTGAGATATGAGGAATGTTAGAAGGTTGTCAGTCTAGGGTGACGTGGTGCAGTTACGACACCCACAGTGACGTGGACCCCAGCTTGATGTGGCACATGTCACCCGGATTCATGTGTATCACATACCCTATAGGCCCATTGGAACGTAACACGTGTCACCCCGACCCCTCCTACGTGTCAGTTCTTAGCACGTGTCCACCTAGCCAACGTGGTTGGTGAACTGACCGAGACTTCGGGACTTCAGAGGATTTGGGATGTAGCATTGTAGAGAGACTAAAAAGGTCCAAAGGCTGGAACCACGTGGCAAGTGTCTGGGACTTTAGAAGTTCGGGACTTCGAGAGGTCTCATGCGTAGATAGCAAAGAGACGTTTAGCGTCGAACTCTGAATTCCCCTCTAGCCTACATGTCAGACGAGGGTTCAGATAGTCGTCAGATTGGTTGATGGATGGACCTTCCCTATGGGAGGTAGGAACCAAGAGATGATACTAACGAGATGGAGCCACGAGGGCATCACATGTCCCTCAACCAATGAACGACCAAAGAACTTCAGGAACCCGTAAGATATAAACCAAGGGTTGGTTTAGAATCTGATAGCAGTCGTTAGAAAACTACGTGTAAGTAGAAGATAATGAATCATCTCGGAGAGATGATTCAAGATGAGTTAGTTAAGGAAAAATGAATTTATGATGCCCCACCCCTTAAAAGAGTATTAAGGAGTCGGTTGTGTTACAAATTGGTATCAAAGCATGGTTACAACACTTGGCCTACTTGGGCTCATGGACGAGTTGCATAAAAACCATATTTAAAGAACTTTAAGGGTGACACCCTACCTTACCTCTTTCCTAAAGAGTCTAGTTAAACTCTTATTGAAGAAAAGAATGAAAGCTTTCTACTATGTGTGTGTGTATATAAGAAATATGAACTATGTGTTGTTCATGAACTAATAGACTGTTAACTAACAACAAGTTTTTTTTTAGCACTCAAGCAATCAGTGAATCGTGGGAAACTACAAGCATAAAGGATGGTGACGCGTCATGAAGTGGGGGATGGCTCCCACAATAGAGATGAAGAATATGACGAGAGGAGGGCGGTGGAGACCCCTTCGGATTTGGTTGAAACTATAAGGAGCCTCATGACCGAATTACAAATTTGCAAGGCCAACAACGAGAGATTGATAAAGGAGCAAGAAAAACAAACTGAAATTAATGCAGTCTTGTTGGAGAGCTTATCCAATATACAGAGGCAGTTGCAGCATGGACCTGCAACCAGTCATGTGGATCGATGACATACGAAGAGAAGTCAAAGTCCACATGAGATGCGAAAACGTGATCCCATAAGTGGCCACACTAGGAGGAGTACCTCAAGGAAGGTCCAACCTGGAGACATGGGACACTCATCGGGAGAGTCCTCTGGAAAGGAAACTGGCAACTCCGAGGGATCTTCTAGTAGCAAAAATAGCTCACATTCTCAAAGGAAAGGAAAGAAGTGAAAGCATTCCAAAATTCATGACCCTGAAGAGTTCAAGAAAGCCAAACCACCCTCTTTCAATGGAGAGATTGAGAAAGGGGAAGAGGCAGAAGCTTGGCTGCTTGGTTTAAAGAAGTACTTTAGAGTCCATGACTACTCTGAAAACTTGAAGGCTCAAATAACCATCTTCAACCTGAATGGAAAAGCTTCCATTTGGTGGGAATACCTTAAGAATGTGAAAGGAATCCATGAAGAGGACTTATCATGGAAACAGTTTGAGAAACGCTTCAAGAAGAAGTATTTGTCAGAAAAATATTTTGATGGGAAGACTAAGGAGTTCTATAAACTCAAGCTAGGACAACTCATCATAGAGGAATATATCAATAAATTCCTTGAGTTGTTGTAGTATGTACCCTACATAAAGGATGAAAAGGTAAAAGTGCAACGATTTATTAGTGGGTTACCTCAGACCTACCGAAACAAGATTGAGTTTGACGAGCCAAAGACCTTAGAAGACACTATCCGAAAGGCAAGGTATTGTTATGAATTGTTCGGGAGTCAGATAGAACCTCACAAGGACTGGAAGAAGAAGAGTAGTTTGAGATTCAATAAGAAGGGGTTCAAATCCTCAAGATTTAAGAACTATAGGAAGGACTCTAGAGTAAGCCTTCCTACCAAAAATTTATATCAACAAAATTTCCCCTCCCAGAGTGGAAATAAACCTTTTGGAGCAACCCCAAGAAAGACTGATAACCCAAAGAAGGAACCCTTGAAATGTTGGGGTTGTGGAGAAGAACATCTACCGAGGGATTGTCCACAAAGATAATAGAACAGTAGGAAAGTCTACAACATCCAAGAAGCTACCATAGTCAATGAAGTGGCTAGGAGCATGGCACGGATTTATGCTGTCGTGGATAATAAACAAGCTGGCCACTAAGCTTCAGTGGTGGAGATGGAAGGTATGATTGCCAACCATTTGGTTTCTATTTTAATTGACCCTGGTTCTAATTTGAGTTATGTAGCCCCTTAGACTGTTGATAAGTGTAAACTGCAACCAGTTAGACATGTTAAGCCATGGTTGGTACAACTAGCCATTGGTACCAAAAGAAAAGTAGCAGAGGTCATACCAGCTTGCCAATTCATTATGGATGGATTACCCACCCAAGTGACCCTTAACATACTTCCCTTAGGATCCTATGACCTGTTGATCGGTATGGAC
>JASDQU010880368.1:34083-44579 GCA_032191745.1 Picea mariana
AATGAAAAGTGTCCACATTCTATTATTATTATTATTATTATTATTATTAGAGGTGGACATAGAAATATTTTATGTATGGCCTTCATGGAAATTATTTTTTTCTTATTAATATTTTTTTTAATGCCAGGACATCTCCATAATATTAAGCATTGAAGGAATTACACATCTCCCTAGTTCTTCGGATGTAGAAAGCACCAAACCATATTTTTTTAATTTCAATTACTTTATCTCTTTCTCATTAATACTATTTTAAATGACATGTGCCAACTCCATGTTGAGAAACATCTCCCTCATACTACTAGTGGGTTATAGAAAGTGTCTTTAGAGGCAATAAGTATCAATCTGTAAAGAATTAATCGCACTATATGCATGTGTGTGTGTGTGTGTGTGTGTGTGTGTGTGTTGTTAGTTGGGTCTAGAGTGAGTGGTTGTGGGATGGAGTGTTATTCCCCTCCAGATTCTATTCCTACTCTAAGTCTCAGTGCTTATTGTTTGACAAGAATAACCATGACATTCATCACTTGTTTTAAATTATAGCTTATAATCCTCTAAATCAAAACAAGGTAATCTTGTAGCAAATAGAGCCTCTTTTTGGCCACAAATCTAATTAGAATCAAACAAAAATTTCAAGTATGAGTAGAGTTCTACCATGATCCAAGGCCCGTGTATGGTGGAACAATGCCCGGTGGGCTTTTTACCAATTCTAAATCGACCCATATCTTCAAAAATTTGATCAAAGTTCTGGATTGATGGGAACTCTAACTTTTAGTATTGTCCAATTCGAGTAACTGGAGGGAAGTTTCTTCCCTCCAAGATTAGATATCTCCATCTAAATATAGTCACACATGCGCTTGAGGTTTGTTAGATTTTAGTTCAATCTTGTGAAATATATCAAGGAAAATTTTAAGGATCCATACGTATGTTAACAAGTAGAAACCTTGGCGAATCTTACTAATTCTTAAAATGCCAACTCCAAAATGTTTTGTGATATTTTTGTAAAAATATTTAAATTTTCATGGTTTTTATATAGTCTCTAGAAATTTCTTGTGATTTTAGAGTAAAAAAATTTTATTCTATATAATTTGGGCAAACCATTTTTATAAAATATGGAAATTAGTGAATCTTTTTTGGGGAAAAAACATAGAAAATTAGCCCATGGGAAAAATTTAGCCCCTAAAATTTTCCTTGAAATATATCCCCCCTTCAAAGTGTCCAAAAGGTTTTCAACGTGAGAGTAAGTACCTATTCTTAATTTTGATATTATAGAAGGTGTGATAGTTAATGCAAAAGTGCCTTATGTTATCCTTCTTTAGGATGACCATGTTGCAGTTTTTCATGGAGAAGCAATCGACTTGTCCCATACTTTCTATTAAACATTGTGCATTTTTTATATAGTTTTCTCGTTCTCTAGAAAGAATTTGTAGGGGTTTGTTGAGAAATAGATCTCTAGGAACAACATCAATGTGATGTTGAACCTGAGGGAATGGAGGCTAGGTTTTTCTTGACAACATGCATCTAACCCTGCAACAACTAGGCTCTCTCCTCAACAGTAGGTGCAGACAATAGCATAGTCGAAGCGACTGATTGGGTTGCATGGATCCAGAGAGGGGGGGTGCAAACCCCCTCTTACCGGAATGTAGTTGCAAATGAAAAGGCAGGAGCCCAAGCTAGGCGGTCGCCTTTTGAGCCGTCGCCTCACCTGCGAGAGCGATTTCTGCAAGATGAACAGAGTTCTAGAAAGGATATGGAAGTGAAAGCAGAAAAGTTTCATCCAAAGGCATCTCGCACTTGGGATCCAAGGAAGTGCATTCCCTAAGCAGTGAAAGCATCCAGGTATGTGATCAATTCTACTAGATTCAGGGAACACACTTAGTTCATGAAAGACCATGCCCTGATCGGAAAATTTGTAGGGTTATGGCCCTCTGAAAGAGACCTCACATGATGAATCAAAACTTGGTGGAACCCAAAAGGGGACTATGAACTCTAGCTCAGCTCAAAAGGCTTCTTCACGATCATTTTCTACAATATTGAAGACAAAGATCGAGTCTTTGAAAACAACCCATATTTCTTCAATTCAGTAGGGTTATATCTTATATTTTGGACCGAACACTAATGTACAGAAAAAGAGGATTTATCTTTTGCACCGGTCTGGATCCACCTCTAGTCCCTTCCTTAGAATTTCTAGCTCAAAGAAATCCTAATGGGCATCGGAAATACCCTGGGAAGATATGTGAAATCCTCGGAAGCAACAAAACAGAGGTGATATACCTCATATGCTCAGATCTACATGTATATGAACATCTCCAAGGCCTTGTCAAGCTCGGTCACCATAGAATATCAGGATGAAAATTGGATCCAAACTATATAGTACGAACACATACCCTTCCATTCTCGAAAATGTCACGAACATGAACATCTCTTCCGGGATCGCTCCCTTAATTCCCCAACGTGACCAGCAGTGGAAGAATAATCGAAAGATGGCTTCATACAAGTAACTGGCCACAAAAAACAACCTCCAAAGAAACTCAGTCAGGGGATAAGTAAGAAGATTCCCACTAGCAATTCTTTTGATTCTTTAAATCATCTACCGAATGCAAAGTGTTGGCCCTTGACCAAGTCTTGAGGATCCTTGGTCAAGTTTGACCTATTTTGGGACTTCGACAGGCTGTCGAAGACGGAGTGCAAGTCGAAACAGAGATCGCGGGATCTCGACCCCTTTTTAGGGCTTTTTGGGTTTTGGGCTTATGTAACGGGAATAGGGATGTCGGCCCATGGGTTTACCCATGTTTAGGCCCATTTTGTAATGTATAAACAGATATATAGGTGATGTAAGAAGAGGCCACAGAGTGTGCTAAGTGCTAGATTTCGATCTATGTGATTGAAGGAGGGACAAGTATGTGATGCTAAGTGCAAGTTGTAATTGTCATTGCTTTGTGCGTACTATGAGAGACTTTCAGAGCTAAGTGCAAGTGATTGTAAGAGACTATGGAAGGATTTGTGATGTACTTTAGGGAAGGAGGATCTAGCGAGGTGCACAGATCTTTTGTCCTCTATGGAGTAAGATATCATGGCTCTGTGCATGTCAAATATTGACAGAAAGAAATAAAGAAGAAGAGTTGGTGGACGTAGCCCCAAGGTGGGGGTGAACCACGTATATCTTGCGTTGTGGTTGCTATGTGTTTTATGGTTATTCTCTTGTCTATGTGATTGAATGCTTAGTGCACTGATGTATGCTTAGAAGGATCTAATATGGTAGCTTAGTGATGAATAATGTGAATAAATGCTAGATCTAATCTATGTTGGTATGCTTAGTGCTTGATTATATTGGATCTGTGTGAATATTGTGTTGATCTATTGTTAGAGTTTAACTGTGCTGTAAACTAAGGTTGAATATTAACTAGTTGTAACTACTAAGTGTTTTTTTAAGGTTTTGTAATCACATATCTGTGTCCCAGCTAAGGTTGCAGACACTGGAGTCCTGCAACTACCCATGCCTCTACCTCGAGTGAGACTGCATCTACTTCGCAGGTGTTGTCAAAAGGGCTGGTAGTTAGGGTTTTGTTGCTGCGTTGTTGTAGCGTTGAACCCTAGGTCTGCCCCTATGCCAACAAATGGTTCCATTGTCAGGACCTGAAACTGTGATTGTTGGGAACTGAAGGAAATAAAGAAAGCTCTGTGCGTAGATCTGTTGCCTTAGTGCACAGTATTCTACTTGACCTGTAAAGCTCTGTGCTAAGAAGAGAAGTCAGATCCGAAGAAAAGAGGTAATATATCGAAGCTTTGTGCTCTGATAAAGGTAAGAATAGTGAAAATTTTTAGATCTAGAAGATTTATGCTCTGTTGAAAGTAAGATTAGTGGAAATTTTTGTTTCAAGAGTATGGATCTAAGTATGTTTGATAAATGTTATCCTAGTCTGAAAAATAGGGCACAATTAGATGAAAGAAGATTTGATATGAGTAGATCTGATAGAAATAATGAAAGATATGTTATTCCTATGCATAGAAAGAATGTTTGGACTAACAAATGGATGCAGAATCCTAGAAAGATGTTTTTGCAGGTTAGCTACTATGATCCTAGTGCACAGTACATGAAAGGCTAGGGATCATTTAAGAAAAAAATAGGATTAACCCTTTGTTACAATTGCAGAAGACTGGGACATCTTGCTAAGGAATTCCCTGGAAGAAGACCTAGTTGTCTTTATTGTAAAGCTATGGACCATGAAGTTTTAGATTGCCCTAGAATGATTGCTAAGCTTGAAAGAATGAATATGAGATAAGAAAACCTTGAGGAAGGTCACGAAACTGAGACCATGGCAGAACCCTAAACAGAATCAGAGATTGTACTGTTGTAAATGGAAGAAACCCTGAATAATCACAAAGATATCAACTTATCAGAGATATTCAAAGAAAAAGAATGCATAGAAGCAATAATAGGAGACTTCGGCATAGACTGTGTTCTGGATGAGGAAACATAGGTAAATACCATGACAGAAAGAACTTGGGAAGCTTTAGGAAATCCTGATACGACTCCTTCATTAGGAGGAATAGGACTATTCAAGGGAAAGATGATAACCCTATGTGGAAGACTCACCCAGGTATCTATGAGTGCTCATGGAGCTTCGACAGAGAAAGATTTTGAGGTTGTTAGATTCATTGAGAACACCACTCCATTTACTATGTTATTTGGAAAAACCTGGATCGAGAAATCTCATACCAGAAGAAAAGAAGAGGAGGCCCTAGAAAATAAAAGGAAGGAATTAAAAGATTTCATGACAAGGAGGATAACACACTTGATTGCATAGCAAGAGAACAAATCGAAGCTACTTAGAACCAGGAACTTGGACCATGAAGTTGAAAGAACACAAGAAGATTCACAGATGAGTAGAGCACCTACCCCAGATATAGAAGCAATATTACTCTCTAATCCTATGAAAGAATCTCAACAACGTGAAGCTGCTATGCCAAAAGAAGAAAGAATCAGAATTGAAAGAGGAATACCGAGACAAATATCACCGAGAAGAAGGATAGAAAACTTAGAAAGAAGAGAGCAAAGGTCGAAAATTTACAGAAGGGCCCAGAGAGAACTTCACAAGGGATGATTTTAAGGATGGAAATTTATTTTAAAATGTAGAAACCTTGGCGAATCTTACTAATCCTTCATATTCCAACTATAAAATGATTGGCAGTATTTTTGTAAAAATATTCAAATTTATAAGGGTTTTATATAGTTTGTATAAAATTTTGGCCATTTTTAAGGTAAAATAATTTTATCCTATAGAATTTGGGCGAATCTTTTTTTGAGAAAAACCATGGAAAATTAGCCCATGAGCGAAATTTAGCCCCTAAAATCATCCATGAACTTCGTGGAAGGAAGATTTGCAAAAATTGGAACTTCGTCGGGATATCAGAACAACACCCCATGGAACTTCGCCATGGTGAAGCGATGTGACCGTTGGAAGTAGTATAACCATTGGACCGACGTTTCAGAACGATTAGAACAATAGTTATGACCAGAAAGCTCGCCATCAAACCGTTGGGACCGCGCTGCAACGGACATAACTGCATTGATGGAAAGGTTCTTATCTGTTGGAGAGATCTATTACATAGTGTCTACTTAGTTCGTCGATTGTTGCACCGAGAACACTTTTGTGAATTGTATCAGAGATAACAAGAGAACCCATTGCTACCGCACTATGCTTAGTAAGATCAACATCGATTCTATTGCTTTGAGAAATCATCCATCCACCCGAGTTTTTCGATCGAGAGCATGCATGTCGGACGAGCTCAGTGCTGTGGAGAAGTCAATTGAGGAATTTTTAATTGATATGATGGCCGAGAGAGTGATTTCCATAGGAATTCAAGCTTCATCGACGCGAGGAGTGCAAGCCTCTACGTCGACTGCTCATGGATCCAGACCATCCCAACCGGCAGCAAAGAAGAGAACCAAGAACAGAGATGACCTAGCAAACACAAAGTTAATCCCAACTATCTTACCTGACTACATCTCGCCTTTGGTTGGCATGGTGAGTCGTGACAGTGTCCCAAGGGACTTTGATTACACCATGGTTACTGCATACCTCACGAAGGGGATACATGCAGTCAGAACGCAGCAAGATAAGATTGTGACGTTGAAGTTCAATGACTTCAACCTAGGTGACCGCAAGAATTACAGCATGCTTTCTCCTTACAAGTATCTCACGAGGACGAAGGGGAAGAACACGAAAATAATCCCCTAGTCATGGACTATGAACCTCATGCATTCCACCTTCTTGAATGTGATGAAGATCCCACACTTTGGAAGGCACCAGGAAGTTAACACCTATGTTAAGCTCCTGCTCTCATGTTACCATGGCGGCTACCTATGGCTAGATAGACGCATTACAGTCGATCCGACGTTGATCCATAGGATCACCAGATTGAGCATGCAAGGACCTGACATGCAAGACTTCTACACAGGGAAGGCTTCCGACCACACCCTGGCACAGAGAATTAAGGACACTTACGGCAATGTAGAAAAGGGAATGCGAGGCTACAAGGGAGCTTCCATCCAGAATGGCGCAGTGCATCTGGCCTACCAATTGATCACAGGGAATCAAGTGAGGAAGAACCGACCTACTCAAGTCACAGGATTCGTTGTTGACCTAGATGGGAAATGTGTAGAAGGATTCCATATGAACTGGGTGAAGTACTTGGTCAACTAGCTGGAATTAGACTACTGCGAAGCTCAAGATCAGGGCTATGAGTTCCACTTTAGCTGGCTCATGATCCTCATTGCATTTACCGTTTCAGAAATGTCAAAATGTGCGACCTTCCCAGAAATTGAGCCGTTCGAGCCACTTGCTACGAAGTTCACCACGCTTTGGTACTCGAGCGATATGGGAAAATAGTGGCAGTTGAACACGGTCTTTCATACATATTATCTCCAACTGAAGAGGTCTATCAAAGATTCACCTAGCATGACGCCGAACACCCTGCATCGGTTCCAACCCCTCATGAATTTTCATGCCGATCGACACTTCATTTATATCACCGCGCGCGTAGATGAGCATAAAGAAGAGATTCAATCGTACTACAAGCTCACAAAGGAGGACCTTGAAGAGATCACCAAGGACTGGTCAACAAAACTCCTCATCCCTGCAGACCCCACAGAAATGTCAGAACCTGAACTAATTGGCAACCCTGAGACCACTCATGAAGCAAAGGATCGTTCTAGACCCAGTAGAAGGAAGAAGACCGAAGAGGTCCAAAACTTGAGCAGTGCATCAGAAGGAACTTCTTCAGTATCACCTGGATGAGGGGATGATGGCGAAGTAGAAGAGACAAATGNTTTCTTCAAGGGACCAGCAGAAGCAAGGTGAGGTAACACTGCCTAAGGACCCTGTTGATGAGGCTGATCCCTTGAAGAAAAGGATGGTTTCTCCTACGAAACCCACTACCCGAAAGAAATCTAGAGCCACCTTAACTAAAATGAAGATTGTGCTCTTTGTGGATGACTTCGACTTTATCATCGCAGTTGTAGCAGATGCCTCGCATGACATCTTGCAGAAACATGAAGCCAAGCAGGAGGAGATGTATGATAGAATCAAGGTTAAACTCAGAGGGTTGCAGCAGGCCCTTCAATCCAGCCGTGCAATATCCACTGCGCCCTCATCATTAAAAGCACCTGAGTTGGGATATGAGCCTGCCCAACTCCGCAGACTATCTGATGCGACCGAAGCTTTCCTTCGTCGCACACAGGAAGAAATCAAATAGGCCATAGAGGCCCTAAAGCAAGTACAAAAAGTATTCATAGAGCAACATCGAGTTGCACAGAAAGAGAAGGATACCCTCCAAGCTAAGTTTGAAGAAGAGAAAGTGCAAATCCAGCAAGAGAAAGAGAAGTTGCTCGTAGAGAAAGTGGGAGTAAAAGAAGCAGTGAGCAGATCACTTCACTATGTGACAGGCTTAGAGAAAAAGGAGGAAGACCCAGTGGAACATCAAGTAGAGCAGCTCGTGTAGCTTCAATAGAGAATCACAGACCTTGAGCTACGAATAGTGCCAAGTACCCCGCAGGACGTGTGAGATCAAAGAGAATCCACTGCCCAGAGCGCAGTCGAGAGGATCAGAGCATTCGCTCTATAATGCAAACAGTTAAGTGCTAGCAACGCACAGAATTATGAGTGACTCACTGAAGATACTGAGCTGAAAGTATTGGAGTCACAACTCTAGGAGGAAAAGTAGCAAGCAGCAACAATATAGGCGCAGTTAAAGCTCTTGTCAGCAGTTGAAAGGATGAAGCGATCGCAAGAACAATGCACTGCTCAACAGCAGGTCCACACCATTCAGAGAAAAGTCATGGAAGTGACTCAAAGGCTCCAACCAGTCTAGGACAAAGCTTGCCAACTGTTTGAAGAGATTGAAGGTTGAGGCGCAGAGTTGGAACACGTAGTCTATACATTCGAACAATGTTTAGAGGGACCTGTCAATGAAGTGGTCATCCAAGAGTTCATCGAGCAGGAGGCCCTGGCGCAGCAATAGGTCGAAGCAGCTCGAGGATTTTGAAGAACATCTACCCAGACCAGAGTGACTCGGGACGAGTCACAGGTGAGTGTTGTGGGCCTGTTGTCCCTTGACCAAGTCTTGAGGATCCTTGGTTAGGTTTGACCTATTTTGGGACTTCGACAGGCTATCGTAGACAGAGCGCAAGTCGAAGCAAAGATCGCGGGATCTCGACCCATTTTTAGGGATTTTTGGGTTTTGGGCTTATGTAACGAGAATAGGGATGTCGTCCCATGGGTTTACCCATATTTAGGCCCATTTTGTAATGTATAAATAAATAGCTAGGTGATGTATGAAAAGGCCACAGAGTGTGCTAAGTGCTAGAGTTCGATCTATGTGATCGAAGGAGGTACAAGTTGTTGGATTACTGAGAGGGGGGGTGAATCAGTAATAGAGCAATTTAATCCCTTTTAACCATATAATCCAATTGTTATATCAATGAAGCATTATCATCCAATAACCACAGAGTAAATAAGCAATGAACAAATGAACAATCATACATATACACAGTACACCAGTGTTTTACGTGGAAACCCAAATCGGGAGAAAACCACAGAATGTTTTTTCTTATATGTCTTGAAGAATTACATTCATTGGAAGCACCAACTTCCTTTGTTTTCCAGCTGCAACTGGAAGGAGGCTCCAACCCCCTAGTTTCTGAGGCTACAACCTGAGAGAATATCCAACTCCCCAATTCTCTGGCTACAACCCCCAATGTTCTCCGGCTACAACTGGAAGGTGGCTACAACCACTTGTTCTTGCCCCGTCCAGCCACCCTGAAGTAGAAGTAGAATGATGGAACCACTGTCACACTATCACTGTGAGATATATCATTGTAAACCTGTACCAATAATGTGTCAACTACTCATCAATATGTACCAACATCATCAACTATACACCTCATGTATGCGCTCCAACTCATCAACTACTTGTCTCAACCATGTACTCAACATGTACCACAACCAAAAGCCCTCATAAATTTCATCATCCAAATCTAATTTGTAGCTCTGTAATAAACCGAGTGTATATGATCACATTCATTCAAACCTTCCTTAACTTTAAAAACAAGAGATTAGCATTTTCATCAAACTTTTCTTTAGTCTCACATGCCTAGTTTTGGATTAGTCAACAACCCTAACTTGAAGTAATCATAACTTTGAACCTGTAATGTATAAAGATATGAAACTGATACACAATGTTCTTCAGTGTGTTTTATACAATTCATCCAAGTGTCACTACTTGGAACCTCTCAAAAAAGGCGTTATAGAAAAAAATGGCATACCTTGCTGAATTTTGGATTATTCTAGAGAGCGACCTTGTAGAGTGTGCCCCGCACAAAATATTTGATGCATTGATCTGAAACTATTACATAGAATACTATAGACTGTACCCTGACCAACATATTTTGTATCACTTAATTTGGATCTATTATGAATAATTTATGATGTTTTTACCCGAAACACCTGATTTTGACTAGTTTCGGGACTGGCCACAAACCCTATTTTCCACAAAGTGTAACTCCCAAAATACAACAACCCACAAGCTGAATTTTTTACCACAGATACTTGGATATGTTTTCTCACTTTCATAGCAATTTCAGGATCTGAATCATTATATAAAAAAAGTTATAGCGAAAATGGTGAGATGACCTGTAAATAACATACCTTAGAAAGCACCATCAAAAGAATTTATCCTTTCTTGCATTTTGGCCTCCTTTTCTTCACTTTCCTCATAATTTCGGCTTAGATATCATTTGGTTACCTCGAAAACCTATATATATTCAATATGCTCAAGTGTATTTCAAATAAGAGAGCCTTGCCTCTTATTTATACTCTCCAAGTAGCTTCCTTAAAAACATCTTCTAGGTCACTTGGCCCACTTTCCTTATTTTGGGGTTGGGTCCACTTCTAATTTCTCCATTAAATTTATGATTGAAATAATTTATTTTGTATTCACTT
>JASDQU010880369.1:0-12064 GCA_032191745.1 Picea mariana
TCTTTCGGTCTTATCTGCATGCATAATATAACCCTAAATGCTAGTCCGTAGGGGGATTTCCCACCACAACATACCTTATATACCACATAGGCATGTTTATCAATAGCAGGATAATTAAGTTCGGCTCCTTGGATATTAGTGCTCATGAACAACACCAAAGCCTCATTGTTGTCATCATCCTTCTGAATCAATACCGCAACTAACGATTGGTCAGAGGCGAAAGTATAAAGGAATAAATCTCTATTGAAATTGGGACTTCATAACATGGGGGCTTGAGATATAGTAGTTTTAATATTGCTGAAAGAATATTTTCGTTCATCATCCCACTTGAATTCAACATCTTTGTGGATCATTTTTTGTAAGGGTTTGATGGTTTTCGTGAAATCGGGAGTGAATTTCCTTACGAAATTGATTTGCCCGAAGAAAGACTGCATAACTTTCTTGTTGCGAGGCAACGTGAGTTGAGATATGGCCTTAATCCTTTCTAGGTCTATGAAAATTCCTACTTGAGATATAATGTGGCCTACCAGCTTACCTTCCTTGGCGTCGACAATAATTTTCTTGGGATTTAAGGATATATTGTATCTCCTACAACTTTCGAAAATCTGAGTTAAGTGTTGGATGTGCTCTTCTCTGTTCTTTCAATACAAAGTTACGTTGTCCAGATACACTACCACACACTTGTTGATTAGTCCCGGAAATGCTACGTCCATTTCCCTTTGGAAGGTCAACCTTGCATTGATTAACCCAAACGACATGTGTTTATAAGCGAAGGTAGCCCACTTGGTTTAGAAGGTAGTTTTCAAATGATCTTCCTCTGAATCCAAGACTTGGTTGAAACCTGAGAAACCATCTAGTAGAGAGAAGATCTCTGAACCAGACATGGTCTGCAGGNTGTTGAGGTTCCTAAAATCTACGCATAAGCGAATTTCTCCAGACTTTTTTCTCACAAGGATCAGATTTTCTACCCATGTGGAAATCCTAACTTGGAAGATGATCTTGGCATCTAAAAGTTTCTTTAATTCTTGATACATGAGAGGTTCTAGGGATGGGTGATACTTTCAGAGCTTCTGTTGGAAGGGTTTCACCTCAGGTTTTAATGGTATAGTGTGTTGAATGATACAAATGTCATAAGTTTTCAAATCTTGGTAGGACTATGTGAAGACATCTTGATATTGTTTGAATAGTTTGAGATAAGCCTTTAATTCCTCTTTAGATATAGTCTTGTCGAGATTAACATTCTTTGGGTTTTAAGGGGTTTCGAGATTCATAGTTTCATGCAGGGGACATGAGCTACCATTTTTTTTATTTTTAGCCCCCCTAAATCATTCTTTCAGGTCAAACAAATTTTCCAAATTAGCTATCCCTTTCAGGATGGTGTGATATTCAAAGACTTTCCAATTAGAAATGTTGTTAGGAACCGATGGGTTGTAGAGTAGTTCCACAGTGAATTGGGAGGCTTCATAATCTTCTAGAGGTGACATCCTTGAAGTAGCTGTGGCCATGGAATCGACAAGGATATTTTTTTCTCTAGGGATCACGATGATATTGAAAGCTTCAAAATGCTCTATTAACCTATGTACTTCATGTTGACAATTCTTTAGGTGTGGGGAATTGCAATGTATAGTATTCCTTACTTGTCTAATGATAATCTCTGAGTCTCCAAAAACTTTCAATTCTTTGACATTTAATTCTATGGATTTATTTAACCCTTGTATTAGAGCTTCATACTCGATGATGTTGTTTGTGAATTCAAATTCTAATCTACAGGACAGGAAATGACGTTTTCCTTTTAGATCTACAAGGATTCACCCTGCCCCTGATATTTCCTTTGATTTAGATCCGTCAAAGTATATGTTCCACATTTGTGAGTGAAATTTAACCGTTTCTTCCTTATTATTACTTTCTTTCTCCCTTATCTCCTTTCTCATGATTTCAAGCACAGGTTCTTGACAGAATATGGTTTCCTCTATCGATATCGATGATTTCTCTTGAAACACCATTTCAGAGTTTTGAGTGAGAGGGTGTTGGGTTTTTAATATTCCTTCTCTACCGTCTGAATTATTGACTGAGGGTTCATGTCTTTTGGGTTTCCAACAAAGCCTCTAAAACTATCGGCTCTCCTGGTAAACCAGAAGGCAACAAAGCACACATAATGTGTTGCGTAGTCTCACCTGAGATAGCTTTAATGGGTGGCTGTAAGACTCATGTGGTTACAACCTAGTATTGAGCATGAGATATGGGATCTGTATTATGAACCATTTATTATAACTTGTGACTACAACCTACTATTATTCACGACTATGCAATAACCTTCATAGCTTATTCCCTCAATATCGCAACAACATTTAAGCAAGCAATATAATAACTCATTCATTCATTAAGAACAAAAAATAACTATTGAAAAGATGATTAAGATATGCATGCATTCATCACATTACACAGATGTTACCATGGTTCACCCCCTCCTGGGCTACGTCCATAAAGATTTGGCTCTTGGCTCTTTATTATGGTAGTTCTACATCTACAACGTCGCATGCTTACAATTCTCCTCAGATGGGTAAGATCTATATGAGGCGAACTATATTGCACCCGACTCCTCAGCCTATGATATAATCCTCAATATATACCTTCCCTCATCTCCTCTATCTCAACAACTTACAAAATAGTACATAACAACATTACAATTCGCTTCCACTCGTACATATCTATGATGCAATAATAATGCATACCAAGTAAAAGGGGGAACCTTATGATACCTACATATATGTATTTATACATTTCAGGCTCTTCAACCATTTACAATATATTACCAAAACCCTAACTCTACTGACATTAGGTCTTCATCCCATGCATGCGTGATGTTCCTCCTTCCATCTGTCACTTTCCTTGTGTACATTTCTTTGCATGCACGCATGATGTGTTTCCTTCCAGCTGTTACTTTACTTTCTGCACACTTTCTTTCCCCACGATCATCCTTGTTTCTTCTTCATCTTGCTGCCAATAGGCCCCCAACACTAACATGTGGCTAATCCCGTGCCACCTAATCCTTCTGAGCTTCCTCGATCTCCTTGGTGATCATCTGGAACTTTTCCTTGAGTGTTGCTACCTGTGTCTGTGCCTACACAATCTTCTCCTTGATTGTGTCCACTATCTGATCTGCCACTTCATCACTAATCAATCCTGCACATTGTGCCGGGGTCTGTGTTATCTTTGTCTTAGCTTCCTCTGCCTATTCCAGTACTTCTGCTACCTGCTCCTGTAATGGATCCATTTGACCCTGGCACTCCTGTTTCTGGGTTTGTGTAGAGATTAACTCTGCCTACAATTTCTTAATTTCCTATGTCCCTTTGACACATTCTAGGATTGGTATGGTCTTCTGCTTCTTCTTGATCTCTTGTATCACTACATTGATCCTTTTCTCTTCCTTGTCCCACCATTGGACCTGTGGATACTCCTCCAACCTTGTCCAAAGCTGCGTTGCTTTATCAAACAAGTCAACTATTGTGCTAACACACTGCTCTATCTCTTATAGTTGCGCTGTTGCTTCTTTCTTCCTTTGCTCCTTCATTTCTGGTGGACTGGTTGGTGTGATGTGTTCTTGGAGATTCTTGATCTCCTTTTGATATTGATCAATTGCCTATGCAATCTGATCAATCTTTTCTACTACTGCGATTTCCTCACTCTGTGTGGCTTGTGGAATCTTCTCATAAGTTCCTGCCACTTTCTGCTCCAATCCATTTTGACACTCCCTTTCCTCCTCGATCTCAAATTTAGCCTTCTCATAGACTATTTCTAGTGCATCCTACTTGTTTGTTGCCTGATTCAATTCGGATGAGTCTCTACGTGCGTGAGATTATAACTTATGGTTGACACTTACCTGCAACTTGTGTAATGCCCCTAATTGTATCCTTGTCAACACCGGTTGGTTTTTTCTTAAATCTTTCAAAGGTGTCTGCCCCACAATTTCGTCCATGCACAACATACTGGGGTTGATATGGAATGTTACATGTGGCTGCAGTATCCCCTAGACTGACTATCATTCTTCCTCTTGCACCCTTCCTTCTATCTACGGTGTTGATGGTTTGATTCCCTTGATGCTTGCTTTCTTCCCTTCCCCGATTTGTTTGAGGAGCTGTTGTATGTCTTCCAGCTCGTGTTGAATCTTTTCCCTGTGGTGTACAGCATGGTCAAAGTCCTCGGCTAGAAAATCTTGGAACATTCTAGCGATCATTTCCCCATCATCCTCTGTAATCATATATTTTGGCGGTGCTCGTTGTGCCTTTGACTTCTTGCGTGCGTCTCCTGCCTACGTGGCTGGTCTCTTATTCCCCCCTCGTTCTTGTGTGTCAGGATTTGAGGTGGTCTCTTGTGCTCCCTTAGCTTGTTTCTATTGTTCCTTGGTCGACTGTGTATTCTCCTTCTTCCCCTTCTATGTTCCTATCTTCTTTGGCCCTTCATCTATCTATGTTGGCTTGCCTTGGCCCATTCTTGGTCTCTTGGGCACTTGGATTTTTGGAGGCTGCGTTGCTCCCTGTTCTGCCTCTTCCTCTGTTGTTCTTTTTGACACTTCCCGGTTAATGGCTGGGATCCTCCATTCGTAGGGCCATTCGCTGATGACCATATCGATATCACCCTCTATGATGTAGTAGTGCATCTGTAGACACTATTTAGCTGGATCCTGCCTTGCCTATATCCACATTGTTTTTCATGTATCCTGGAAGTTGGTGATGTCTACATATCGCACGACAACCTCTGGTGTTATTCTCCACATTTGACTGATGGCTTCCTAAAGTTCATGTAGGTATGCTTCAAATATGATCCAGCCATATGTCCCCTCCATATGTGACTTCTAATAGCTGCTTGATGCATGCTGTTGCATTCTGGCCTCTGCCAAATTGTGGTAGGTCCAATAGGCCTAAAATTCCTATTTTCTCCAGCCCAGTTGCCCACTGATACGGCTAATCAATCGGTTTTTTGAATGGATTTGTGCCCATATTCTATATAAAGAACCTCTTTGCAAGTTCTGGGAACTTGGCTTCGTCTGCTACATCATGTTATGAATATTTGAGCTTCCTGACATGACTCAGTAGCTCTGGTCCTACCTGTACTACAGCTGGTATGCATGGTAAAACAATTTCTGCTGTAGGTTTCTTGCGGGGTGAACTTGGTATCTGTATCTTATCTTTCTGCTCTGGTGGCTAGCTCGAAGTTCGAGTAGATTCCGATTGCTCCTTCGTAAGACATTCCATCCAAGTCAAGACATCTTCAGTGGTCTCCCCTGCTGGGTGTTCTGAAATGGTTGTTTGAGACTCATTTGGATCCCCTGCTACTGTCGGATTCAATGTCGTGCCATTAACTTTCAGAGATGGTTCTATATTCTATGGTTGTACCTCCTTTTGGGTTTTTTCTTCCTGGCTCTGAGGCTCCTACGCTGCTGCTGTCGTATTGACTTTAATGGCCTCTGCTTCTGGCTGTTGAATCTCTTCCATAATCAGTGTAGGATTCATCGGTATTGTCTCTAGGGATGGGATTTTGTTGATATCGATGACCTCCAACGGATGTTGTTCACCTTCTTCCAACGTTCCTCGTGACCGAGTTTGAAACCTAGTTGGTCTAACACTTTGGCTTGCTTCTGCTAGATTTGGTGGTGCCATAGCGGTGAATGTCGAACTTTTGTTGGGTTTGAATAGCTTCTATGGTATGTGTAGCCTCTCTCTATGTGTTATAGCTGCTATTGCTCTCTATCTATTCTCCTTTCATGAATAGACTAGTTTCTCCTATTCTCGCATGTTGTATCGGCTTCCCATGAAGCTTGCCGAGGATGCTTCCTCCATTATGGGTTTAATGCACCATAACTGCGGGTTCAATGCATCTCTGACAGTTTCTTACTTACCATTACTCTTGCTTTTCTGTCTCCAATTGATGCGATTAATGTGATGTCCCATCTGTCCTTGTCGTCCTTTAATTCTTCCTAGTGTTGTCCTGTCATCCTGATTTTGTCGACTTTCCTTTTCCTGCTTGTTTCCCTTTGTATATAACTGTTGTCCTTGATTTTGATGAATTCGTGTTTCTAAATTTGTGTGGCCTTTCTACTTGTGGAGAACTGTGCTCTCTTTAGTTTTGTTTCCTTTTTGTTCTCTTTTTCATTTTTATTTTTATTTATTTTATTTTATTTTATTGCGCGGTGGGTGGTCGACTGTCCTTAGACAACTTTAGTCGACTCCCATTGATCATCCCTCTGAGTTCTGCACCTATGAAATCTCTTAACTGTACATCTCCTCTGTCTGTGACAGATTTTACTTCATATGGTCCTAACCAATGCATTCTGAGCTTTCCTGGGTGTTGAAACGATTTACTATCATACACCAATACTATATCTCCTTCCTTGAACATTTTCTTCTTGATGTGTCTATCGTGCCAAGATTTGTCTCTTGCTTTCTGCACTTGTTGATGGAATCCTACCAAGATTCCATCTTCCTCCATGGTCAATAACTAATTCAGTATCTCCTGTACCGCGCCTCGTTCTGACATTTGTGTGATAGCTACTATGTGCAAGTTGGGTACTAAAAACTCTAATGGCACTACTTCTTGGCCATAAACCAATTTAAATGGTGTGTTCCCTGTCAAAGTTTTGCATGTAGTCTTGTATGCCCATAATACTGCTGGTACTTTAAGGTCCCAGTTGTCTCTGTTGATGTTACAAATATTTTTCAGTGCGTTCTTGAGAATTTTGTTGAAGGCTTCCACTATGAAATTTGCATGTGAATGATACAGTGTGTTCTTCTGGTGGTGGACTTTAAATTATTTAGTCATCGCGTAGATGGTGCTATTTATGAAGTGCATGCCTTGGTCACTCATAAAAAATATTGGGCACCCAAATCGAGTGATTATTTGTTCAAACAAAAAGTGCATTGTTGTTTATGTGCTGCAATCTTTTATTGGTGCATCTTCTGCCCATCTTGTTAAATATTCCGTCGCAGTGATAATGTACCTAGCCCTTGTTCTTTTTGTCAGTGGGTTGATTGGTCCCACAAAGTCTATTGCCCACTTGTCAAATGCCTTTAATGTTACTTGTGGTCATAATGGAATCTCATCCCTTCTGTTGGGTTTGCCTACCCTTTTGTTATCACCCTATAAGTTATAGGATCAACTGGTGACTGGGATATTATCTATCTCTAGTGTGTTTTTGTTGACAAATGATTTTTCATTCTGCAAATAATTTGAAAAGAAAAATAAAAGAAAAAGAAAAGAAAAGAAAAGAAATAGAAAAGAAAAGAAAAGAAAAAGGAAAAATAAAGAAAAGGAAAAGAGGGCATAAAAGAATTCCAATAAAATCCCCATGCAATAATAGTAACTTAGTCCATACCTTTCAAGCATGGCCAAGTTCTTTTTAAATTGATGTTGATAGGATTAGTGAATGAGTTTGGCTAAACAGTTTAATATTAGCCAAAGTATCTAGGTTAGAGTAGTGAATAAATATGGCCAGACTGTCTAATCTTGGTCAGATAGCCCCAGGGTAGAGTAAATTCTTAACCCAACAGTTTAATCTGGTTTAATTGTCATAGGAAGCTAGGGTAGAATATAGGCTAGCTGCTTTATCACTTCATTTTAATAAAACCATCTTGATGTAAATGTTGCACCATGTTTCAGATGCTTAAAATATCGTTTGGCTAACCTCTTGGTGGTGTTGACATGAAAAAGCCTTGGAGAAAACCCATGAAAAATCACTTATCCTAAGTTTCCTCGGCGCATGTATTTTTCGCGCCCTTACTTATGCTCTACTCATCTATCAACGGTCCATATGAATGTGCCCAGATCTATGGTGGACAGATATTTTTGGACCCCCCCGACCATTCTATCTTTAATGTCGGGGGGGGGGGTCCAAAATTGTTGATAAGACCTGCGCGCATCTGGACGACTCAGGATCAAGCGTGCAAATCTACGATTAGTGTTGGATTCCAGACCCCCCCGTCTATTCTGAATTTAATGGAGGGGGGGGGGGTCCGGAATGTGTGATAAAAAGCATGCATAGATCTGTAGCTCAGAAGCAGGCACGCAGATCAATGACCCAAGTTGTTTTTTGGACCCCCCCGACTATTTTGCATTTAACTGGGGGGGGGTCCGGAATGGTATCTTTCCTCTGGAAGGACCCTATTTATACGTGGAAATGATCGGATGGCCCTGAGTCCCATCATCTCCTAATGTCTGACCTACCATCGTCACCTCTAGATTTCACCATCGTCCTTTCCCGAAATAGTCACGTCCCATAACTACTGTCAGTTCTTCCTCCCCATTCGCTCGTGGCAATCCACCTCACTATGACCTTTACCCCAATTGGTAGCCTCCACGTCACTCATCCGTATCCCTCAGCCACCATCACCTGCCATATCACACTCTAAGTGATCCGTTGGCCATTTATTATTGGATGACCTATTCGTTAACCGACTGACCTATCTCCCGCACCCAATGGACACCCATTTTACTCAAAACTACCCTTTTCCTTCCTATTTTCACCATTTACCCACTCATCGCACCAGAGAGAATTACACCATTTTCTCCTCCATTACAGTCAGTTGCCCACATCGACAACCACCCCGCTAACGTTGTTTTTCTTGCAGGTACTGTTGCAGTAATGGCGCCAAAGTCCAAAAAAGCAGAAGGAGAGGAGAATCCATTTCTTCTGTCTCCTGTTGACCTTGATAGGATCCCACTAGTTGACAAAGACTGATTAATTGCAGATACAAAGTGCGATTTTGATTTCACAGACCTTCAGTCGTGGCTCAAGGAAGTCTTCCTGGACCAGAGCGATGAAATTGAGCTCTAGGAGTCCAATTTACCCCTTTACCTCTTCCCTTAGATTCACCCTTTTCCAGAGTTCACCCTCAAGTGCCAAGCTCACTACCTTCCCGAGCAAAGAGCCATTGTCTCCTCGTCCGGAGAGATTCTTTTCCTCATTACGCCCGAATCTATCGACCAAATGATGCAAATCCCCCGAGCCAACTCTGCATCACCCTTCAACCTGAAAATTCTTACAGAATTATACCAGAAAATGACCTTCCCCAAAAGAGCTCAAATATTCGAGATTTTCCTTCCCCCATCCGCTCAATTTCCCTCCAAAAATCCTCCTTACCCTTCTTCCATGTTTTCGACTAAAGGAAACTAGATCATATAATCCCTTTGTGCCTTGTTAGGATACTATTCAGATCACTGGCTAGATGAGCCCATTCTGAGATTTTTATCCATCTTCTCTACTGATGAGAAGCCCACCACCCAGTTTGACTTCAACACATTCCTGGCGAACAATATTCACGAACAGTTCGTGAATTTTTCCATGGAAGGCATGTTCCGATACTCGTCCATACTGGCGTACTTGTTCGTTTTCTTCCAAGCGGACAAATTTGTCTTTTCCATGCAGAAGATGGATGGAGATGGTAGACCCCAGGCAGTGAAAACATGGACCTCCTTGCTCAAGCACAACTCCAAAGAGTTCAATTTTAAGGAGTTTATTGATCAATTCTACCACCCTGTGGTAAGTATTCTTAGCGGCAGGCCTGAGCCCCAAATAAATGATGAAGTTTAGAGGATCCTGCATCTCTCAGATAACACAAAGACAGGGGATTGGTATTTGTACCAAGATTACACTGAGATCAGAGTATATGGGTGCGAGTTGGCACCGTATAAGCTTCCCAAGTACCTGCCTGTCAGAATTTTTGCTTTGGAATATATAAGGCAGATAATAAATTTTGATGATATCCATTTTGTGTCACTGAAGAAAAAGCAATAGCTCAGGATCAAAGGGCAGATTGGCTCCTTCATCTGCAACAATCGTGGCGTTTGGGAAGAAATAGACAGGCTGCTGAAGGAGATGAAGTTCTTCATGAGTTTCCCATGGCATTACGATCCATGTGGGATCATCTCCGAGATGAGGGTAAAAAACAAGAACATCCCATATGTCCATGAAGCTAGGCCTGAGGTTGAAAAATTTGCAAACCAGACAGTATGGGAGCCTAACACATTGGTCGAAGTAGAACAGCAGGATCCCTCAGCCACTGTATCACAAATGACCATGCCACAGGTCTCGAAAGAGAAAAGGCCTAGGCAGGATTTATCTCCGCCTGTCACTGAGGTATCATCAGAAGAATTCCAGTTGCATACCAAGAGGCCTAAGACTTTTTCAGTTCCTGGCCCGACCAGGGAAAGAGAAGCCCCGTCTACTACAGTGACCAAGGTTGATAGGCCACCCCTTGGTGCAAGCCTCTGGAAGGTCATTACCTCAGCATTACTGAAGAAATCCACAGATTCTCCATTGACCACCCAACCAAGCAAGGTAGGACCCAAGTTGAGTATCTTTGAAAAATACGAGTTGATCAAGAAAAGGAACCAAACCCTGACGAGCAGTACTTGTGCCCAGTTCTGGAAGCAGACATTGACTGTGCAACATAGGTTGCTATCGACATTCGACACCAAAAAGGGTAGAATGCATATGGCATTCCTCCAGGCATAGGTACCAGATCCAAAGGTGATCACTGACTATAAAAGGGCCACCTTCGAATTCCAGACAAAGGATGTGCATCTGACTGATCAGATGGATCTTCACAAGCAGACAGGGGAAATGGTCTTTTACACGCTGGCGCATGCTTCCACTATTGTGTCCAAACTGCAAGTGTCCCTGAACAATGTTCAAACACAACTGAAGTTGGAGAAGATATCGTCCTTTTCCAAGGACAATAGGATCAAGACTTTGGAGGAACTGGTCCTCAAGATCGGTTACGATCCTTTGAACGTGAAATCAGCTGAGGAGATGATTAAGAATAAGAATGCTGACATAGCCTCCTTAAGGAAACAATTGAAGCTCCTGCCCACAAAGGATTCGTAGGCGAAGGAGATAGCAAAGAAAGAAGGAGAGAAAGATGAAATGATCAAGCTGCTCATGGAGAAGAATGCTCAGCTTAAGGAAATGGAAGCTGAGATGGAGAAGCTATTAAAAGAGAAAGAGCAACTGAAGCCAATGGAAGTCATTCCATTGAGTGATATTCCAATTTCAAGAGTGAGCTCAACATCAGTGACAAAAGTCCCATCCGCAACTCCATTGACGTCCCTGGAGAAGACAACTGACCTGGCTAAGTCTATGGAAAAGATGAACCTGCAGGAAACAGAGATTAGCAGGATCAAAAAGGAGATTTAGAACCTTCAGGAACTCAAATCTTCCTTTCAGACCAGCCTCTCCAAGGAAAAGCAGGTGACAGATAAGCTCAAACAGGAGTTACAGTAGCTCCGGAAGCAAACAGTGGCAGGAAAAACTTTGGCCGAGGTTAAAGAAAGTGTATGGACAGACATCACCAAGTCCATGAATGAGATATGGCCCATGATATAGATCATGCTTGAGAAGAATGAATTGGTACATAGAAGCAAGCAGGCCATTGAGAAGATTAGATCAGAATTGGGAGAGATGCCAACACAAGCGAATGAGATCATCAAATTCCTAAATTCTAAGACCAGGGAGGAGATGGAAGAGATGAAAATTGAAGATAGAACAGAGACCATCCTTGAGGTCAAAATAATTTTGACCAAGAGAGGATTAATGCTTCAGTTGGAGGAAAAGGTTCAGGCCATGGACCTAGGGGTACAAAGATTCTTCAGTAAGATTGAGGCTCTACAGAAGAAAGGTCTTCCTGGTCTGAAGGTAATCAATGATAAATTGATGACACTCCCAGACTACAAGAAGAGATTAGCTGATGTGGCTAAGGACAGTTCAAAGTTTGCAGGAATTCAAGGCAGCATCACTGGCAAAGCATTTCTAGATGCTCTTCAGTGGGACATCAGTATCCAACATGAGGTTCGATACATCTTCCTCACCAAGCCTACCTTCACCAAGTACACAGAAATGGATGAAGTGTATCAAAGGCTACTCAAAGTCAACATGCCCAGTCATCTTCGATGGGAGGAACTCTGTGATCTGATCGAGTAGCAGATGAGCTATCCCAGTCCAGTCATTTGTCTAGTCAGATGAGGTCGTGCAGAGGCTTCATCAACGGCCCACCCAAAAATCAGCATGCAGTTA
>JASDQU010880369.1:12457-35152 GCA_032191745.1 Picea mariana
CAGGATTCTTGCATGTATTCACTGGTGTTGTTTCTCTCTCTAAGTTGAATGTTATTCTCTCTTTGTTATCATACTGTTTTCTAAATCTAATCTTTAGAAGTAACAAACGTTGCAGGATTTATCTCGTATACCCTGTTTCTGACTCAAAATATTTTAGTGTTTTATCTTCTATTTTTTTTCAGTAAAGAAATTCTTAATTGCTTCTTTGTTGAAATTATCTTTCTCGTCTTTTCTGCTATTCATCATTTATGCTACTAAAGAATCCAGTGATTATACTATCTCACCCTGTGAAAGTTTTCCTTTGCGTTTCTGGTTCGGATTTCATATTTTATTTAAAACACAGACCCCATAGCCCAATGGATGTGTAGACTNCTAGCCTAATATTTAAAATTTGAAACATAGCTAAATCATTTAGAGAGATCCCTCTCTGAAGTTGGAAGGGCTAGATCCCAACTTCAAAAGTGGTTGGATAAAGTTACCTTAGTAGATTTCTTCTGCTGTCAACCTCTAGGAAATTTACCGAGTGCTAACACCTTTGAAAAACATCGCATCTTTGACAATACTCCTTCAATTCTCTGTGAATTGTTGGCCACCATAGTCCTGCGCGCAATACTTTCTGTGTGATAGATTTACCTACATAATTCCCTCCTACTATTCCCTTGTGGGATTCTTATAAGACTCTTGATCTTTCATGCTCTAACCCGTATCTTCGTAAGATGCTATCTATGCCCATTTTATATAAATGTGCTGCAATCAGTTGATAGTCAGCAGGGTAAACTACCAGGTTTTTATTTTGCGTGGTGCTATAGTCTTGCGGCATAGTACCTGTACTCAACTACTGAATGATATCTATGAAGTATTCATCAACAATCTGTACTAAGAATATCTGTGCATCTAGAAAGTTGTCTTCTAAATTCATAGGTTCTTCTCCATTTGTGACCCTCGACAGGTGGTCAGGTGCTGCATTCAATTTCCCTTGTTGAACTATTACTTCAAAGTCGAATTCTTGGAATAGTAGTAACTATCAATAGATTCTTGTCCCCAACACTGGTTTGTTGACTAGGTATTTCAGGGTTGAGTGATCTGTGAACATTTTAAAGTGCTTCCCCAATAAGTAATGTCTGAATTTCTGCAGTGCATAGACCATGGCTAGGCCTTCTCTTTCTGCCGTGTTATAGTTCTGATGGAGTCTGATAACTTTCTGCTTGCAAATTATATTGGGTGATCCAAGTATCCCATTCTTGGATGCACTAAGATATCTCCAAGTGATATGGCTGATGCATCTACATGCACTTGGAATGTCTTTTCCCAGTCTAGAAATACCAATATCTATGTGGTAACCATCTTTTCCTTCAAGGTATCTAGACCATTTTGACACTCGTCGTTCCACTGAAACTTTGTATCCTTCCTTAACATCTTTTCCATTGGTGTTGTGATCTATCCATATCCTTTGATGAATTTCCTGTAGTATCCTATGTGTCCTAATGTCGCTCTTAGCTGACGGACTTTTTTCGATGCTGGCAAATTAACAAGGATTGCGATCTTTGCCGGATCTATTAATAAACCTTGTTTGCATACTATTTGGCCCAATAGTATCCCAAACGATGTTCCAAATATGCATTTCTTGATGTTCAATGATATCTGGCACTGTCGACATCTTTCAAACATCAGCCATAAAACTTCCACATGGTTTTTCAACAGGCTATAAACTGTCCAATCATCCAGGTATACTTCAAGAAACTGATGGATGAATTCCTTAAATATTGCGATGAACACTCTGGAGAATATTGCTAGTGCATTATTCAGTCCAAATGGCATGAATGTGTATTGATAATATCCCCATTCTACCGCAAACGTGGTCTTGTATCTATCCTCTTGTGCTATCTTAATCTGATGGTAGCTTGAGAATCCATCAATGAATTAGTAAGCTTCATGTCCTCCTACATTCTATAACATTTCATCCGTGAACGGTGTAGGGAATGGGTCGTGGAGGCATGCATCATTCAACTTCCTTAATTTGATACATATCCTGATCCCTCCTTGTTTTTTGTCCTGTTCTACCATTGGACTTATCCATGTTGACTCCTCAACTAGTTCTATGATGTCGACTTTGAGCATCTTGTCGATCTCAGCTTTGACTTTCTGTTTGTATATTGGGTTCAATTTGTAGGGTCACTGTCTAATAGGTCTCATGTCAAGCCTGAGTGGTATCTTCATTTCTCCTAGTTCTCTTGCTATACCCTTCATCTCTATGACTGTTGTGGGAAAGAGGTCACTGTATTCATGCAACAACTCTGTGATACTTTCTACTGTTTGCTCATCCCAATAATATCCAATGCTGGCCATTTTGAGCTGCTTAACTATCCCGATGTTAACATTCTTTCCCTTGATTGGCACAGAAATGACTTCTGATTCTATGGGTGGTCCTTCACATCTATTTCACCTTCTACTTCTTCAATCTGAATATCACGTAGATCATCTTCATCCAATGCTTCTTCTTGTACGTGGAAACAAGACAATAGTTCCTTGACTGTCTGTTTATTCCATTGTTGTTCTTCTATGATAAGTTCTATTTCTGGTTTTTTGATGAATATTACTCCTCTGATCCATTTAAAGGCTGCATCTATGTTGGGTTTCTCATGCTCAGATGAGAAAGTGACCGTGAAATCCCGTCGCAATGTCATCCATGTCATAGTTCCTTTGCATAATTCCTGATCCGTATACCAATTCACTGGTATGCCCTCTAGAGTATGTATGAAGTGAGGAGGCCATTCCTTTGGTTATGTCATTTTCCACAACATTCTACATGCCTCCAAGTGTTCCGTTGGTGCTCCGTGTCCTTCATATTTCTTCCGTTTGTTGTTTTCTTGTTCTGCGCTAAACCTTATGCGCATTAACCGCTTACATTGGTACCAGTCTGTAATTGTCTCTTTGTGTGCACCCCACCATCTTGTCGGTGTGGCCTTTAGTGACAATTCAAGTGCTAATAGTCTCTAGTTCTCTAACATTATGTCTTCGTACTGTGTCAAGAATGTTTCCAAATCATTTATTCTGTGGAAACTGGGTGGTTCCATGATTTCTGTGCCTATCCATCTTACTGCATGGTCTATTCTTGCACATCTTCACGTGGATACTTCGTGTAGCCTCTACTTCCAGTTATCTAAACTAGTGTTTGAGTCTGTTGTACATGAAGTAATTCTCCACCAACTGAGTACCCCATCTACAGTTGGGTTTACATAGTCCTCATCATGCACAGTTGTTCTGTACAACTAGCTGATTTCCTCTAAGTCTAGGAAAGTAGGTTCTACAAACCTCTCCCCTTCTGATGGGTCTAATGGTGCAATGACCCTATATTATACAGACTCAAATGTCATTTTCCTGGTCTTCAAATTGATTATGGCTTGGTTGTCAAATTCCCAATCCAAACCAAGTAATGCTGGGTAAGGTGTTGTACCATCTACTATTTCAATGGCTTCAAAGTCTACTTTAGTGCGTACTCCATCAAGGTCTACAGTCACTCCTTTCAGTCTATCGATTGGTAGGACTCTATGCTGGTTTTCTAGTTTTAATTGAGCAGGTGAGTATACTAATGTTGGCTCTCCCATGCATTTCCATGTCTTCTTTGGTAATACATTCACTTCGGATCCTAGATCCAGTATAATGTCTCCCATATTGAAATCCCCAATAAATTCCCTACTTGTTCTTCTTTTTGTGTGTAGGTGATTAACTATTTTAGGTTCTAGCTTTTCTTCTGTCTCGCTGCTACACTTTTCTAGGATATTTTGCAATATTTTCATAGATGATGGATCACTTAATACTTTTACAAATGATTGCAAAAAGCCTTTGATTGTACTTACTTGTCCCGTGGGATGCATTTCGTTGGTATGATCCAATGATGGAGGCATCTCATATTCTGGTGCTTCCTTGTTATGCTGTGCAGTTGAAGTCGTTGTGCCCTCCTTTTGAAATTCTTGTCTGGCCTCTTTAAAAATATCCTTTTCCTTCCACATGTAAAACTTCTTCCTAGGTTCAGTGTTCTTCTTTACCCATTGGTTCTGCACTAGTACTTATCGAACTGCGTCAGTTCTTGTTTTATTTCCTCCGCGGGTAACTATATTGATGTTTCATCCTTCATCCTTTTCTTCAGCTAAAATCCACTGAACATTTTGGTTGTTATGGTTCCTCTTTTCCTGAATCTTCACTAGTAGTGTCGTACATTCCTCTGTATCGTGGTTCGATGAACAACAATACATACAAGTTGATGGTGGAAGTTGACATTCCCTTGCATAATGTCCTGATTGCTGACAATTGTGACAGGTGACTGGTCCTCTACCTCCTCTGAATCGTCCTCCTCCTCTATAGCCTTCTCAATCAGCTCTTGATGTTTTATACTAAGGCACCTAATTATACTGCGCGGTATTGTAATGAGGTTGTGCCAGGTTGTACTGCGGCTATGCGTTATTGTATGGTTGCTGCATAGTATTATACTGCTGTTACATAGTGTTGTATGGATTTGGGACTTGAATGAACTGTGGTGTTTCTTTCCCAGGCATCATTTCAGCTTGTACCCTATATGCATCTGATGTCCTTTCTCACATCAACTCCATAGTTTGACAATCTTTATCGTCGTGGCCCACTGACTTGAAAAATGTGCAATATGAACACTTTGGGATTGTCCTATATTTTTGCATCAATGTGCAGTGATAAGGGTCGTGACCTGGTTTCTTACATATTTCTCACCATAATCCTCCCATTGGTAATGGATTCGACATTCCTACTTCCATATACTACACGAACGTTTGGAATTCGTTCTTGTGGTGTCCTTCCTTCCTGCATGTGGTACACCAAACAACTTCTCATTTTTCCTTGTTCTTATTCTGGTTCAGTTGAAATGTGAGATTCTTCAAATCCTCCTTTAGTTCTTTGATAGATGGGTCTGTCTGTTGGTACTGGTTTTCTTCTAGTTGCAAGGATGACTGTAGAGCCTCTGCTTGTGTTTAAAATTTCTATTGTTGTAAAGGGTATTTTATGTGTGGGAGTAGTGAATTGAAAAAGAAGTGTCGATGCTGCATATCAGTCATGAGATATTTTAACTTTCCCTTCAGTCGCTTGAATCTCTGGTCAATCTCCCATACAAACTCTCCTGGTTTCTATATTATTTCTATCATCTCATTCATGTACTGATCCTCTGAGATCGAATTCTGGAACTCATTAATCAATAAATTCTTAATGTCTACCAGTGTCCTTGTCGTCCTAAGGGCACTGTTTGTGTCTAGATTCATTTACGAATCTAGTGTGCAGTCTCTTAGCATAATAGCTAGTTGCGTGAGTTTAGTATCTTCATCAATGATCTGTTTTGCTTCCCAAATCTTTGCACAAATGAATAAGTGCTTCTCAGGGTCGTCTGCTACTTCTCCCTGAAATTCTAGTAACCTGATGGTAGGATCGTGTCCTGCCATTCTGAATACTGAACTACTACCTCCTCCGCACGGTGTAGATACTTGACTAGTGCTACCTAAACTGGCTCCTCCAGTTGTTGTTCCTTGTGTAGATGTACTTCCTGCTGTTGGACTTCCTCTGAACTACAATTGTCTAAACGGTGGTGTTCTCTTTGGTGTATTAGTCGTACATGGGTTTATGGGTTCCACACTAACATTAATATAGATAGGATGCATGCCTTCTCCTCCCGCTCTTGGACCTCTCATCTTCCTCTCATATGTTGCACATAGGATTTTCTTAATCTTCTCCACAACCCAGATATCCTCTACCTCTTCCTCATCACTTGCCAAGCCTTTCCTCATGGCTATAGCTCTCTTCTTGGTATTCACCTTGTATTGGTAGGGTGCTCCACTATGCGTCTTTCTAGTTGTCTGCACGATCCACCGGATCTGGTCGTCATCCATCATGATCAGGTCCAAGGGTTCCTCCTTCTTTCCCATATCGTTGCCTCCTTCCATTTCTCCTTTCTCTGTCAGTGCTTCCCCCCTTCCCCCATGCACATAGGGAAGTTTAGCTATCTGATTCCATTGTCATTACACCTTTTTTATATAGAAGTATCTTAATAGAAGTATACAATGATCAAATGTACCTTCCTCTAGGTCTGCATAGAAATTCTTTCCACGCTACGTTGTATGACTTTATTGTGTCAACTACAAACTCTATTATGAACCCTGCCACAATACTGTCAAGCCAAAAGTCTACTGCATGGGTGAATTTGTTGTTCACCTGCTATAACTGCTCAATATATATTGGGGTCCACTCTAACTGTTGAATCCAGTTCGACACGTGGTTATCCTTCAACCTTAGTATCCACTCCTGCAATAGATGTGGAAAATCACAAAAAAATACTTCGTGTAAATCAATAAACACATATTTGTCCAGATATTTTTGGGGTGTTATTCTAGGGTTTCTATTGTCTTTCTGTGAAAACTCTAGCTCTTTGGTTATCAACCAAGTTTCGATTTATGATTTTGTGGGGTTCCACGGTCTCAACATCCTCTTCTAATGGCTCATTGCTATTTTCTTTTCTTTGCTTGTTTCCCACTCCACCTATCTCATCTACTCAATCCTCCTTTGTTCCTTCCAACGACAATGAAACCATTTGTTGGGTTTTTATTCTTCCTTCTCTACTGTCTGATTTATTGACCTAGGGTTCATGTCTTTCGGGTTTCCAACAAAATCCTCTAAAAGTATCGACCCTCCTGGTAAACCAGAAGGCAACACAACATATAGAATGCGCCACACAGTCTCACCCGAGATAACATTAATGGGTGGTTGTAAGACTCACGCGTTTACATCCTAGGATTGAGAGCGAGATATGGGATCTGTATTCTGAACCATTTATTATAACTTGTGATTGAAACCTACTGCTATTCATGACTATGTAGTAACCTTCATAGATTATTCCCTCATTATCACAACAACATTTAAGCAAGCAATGTAATAACTCATTCATTCATTAAGCACAACAAATAACTACATTAAAATATGATAAATATATGCATGCATTCATCAAATTACATAGATGTTACCATGGTCCACCCCCTCCTGGGCTATGTCCACAAAGATTTGGCTCTTGGATCTTTTATTTTGGTAGTTGTGCATCTACAATGTCACGCGCTTACAATTCTCCTCAGATGGGTATGATCTATGAGAGGCGAAATAGATCGCACCAGGCTCCTCAGCCTATAATCTAATCCTCAAGATCTACCTTCCCTCATCTTCTCTAGCTCAACAACTTACAAAATAGTACATAACAACATTACAATTCTCATCCACTCATACATATCTATGATGTAATAATAATGCATACCAAGAAAAAAGGGGGAACCTTATGATACCTACGTATTTGTATTTATACATTTCAGGATATTCAACCATTTACAATATATTACCAAAATCATAACCCTACCGAAATTAGGTCTTCCTTCCATGCGTGCATGTTGTTACTCCTTCTAGCTATCTCTTTCTTTGTGCACGTTTCCTCGCAGGTCTGCATGTTGTGCTTCCTTCCAGCTGTTACTTTACTTTCAGCACGCTTTCTTTCCCCATGATCATCCTTATTTCTACTTCAGCCTACTTCCAACAGAGGGACATCATATAAGAGAGGGGAAAATTTCCCGAAGTAGGAGTTGCAGGAATAATTGCCTAGCACGGGGAAATCTGTTGATGAGGGTTAGTTCAAGGTTTCTAAGTCAGTGACATTATGTTTCAGATACCTTTCCCTATCAATCCTGATCATATTTTTGTATCCCTTTAGCAGTAGCCAAAGGTGTTCCCAATCTATACTAAAGTATCCATTTAATTTCTCAGACCAATCTTGGCTTAATAAAAATCCATAAGATTCTGGGATGTCTACTACAATGATGTCAATCACTTGCACAAAATTAGGATGTGTCACTATCCTGATCATTACATATTTAAGTTCTCCCATGAATTTCACCTGGGTTCTGTCTAGTTGTATTACATGTTTATCACTCTTGAGAGGAACTACGTCTAGTTTTTTATAGATAGACAAAGGCATAACATTGGAATATTCTCCTGAATTGACCAAATGATTGTGGAGGTTTCTGTTGAAAACTTCAAATGTTAAAAGGAAAGGTGGGACAAAAGGTTTTCCCTTATTATCTTCCATACATGTGTTTACAATTGGTTTATTCACCAGATATGTGGGGATTAGATTCCTTTGTTGTTCATTGCTTGTTGTAGGGTTTTCAATTGATCTCAAATCCTGTAGCAGGAAATATTTTTGCTGTGGGATTCTACATATATCCATAACTAATATATTAGCCTTCAACTTCTTCAAATTTTCAACTACGTTGTACTCCAGTTTGGGAGATTCTCGGGTATGAATGCTAATGGGGTTTTTACGAGGAGAAAAAGGTGCTTTCGGGTGATCGGGAGTCGACCTTTCCCCTGACGTTCGAGTAGTAGGAGGATCTTTTGAGATAGGTGGACCCTTACTTCTCATTTGCACAACCAAGACCTCTGTGGGTGGTTCTTGAAACTCAAATAGGTCATCGAAAGGCATGATTAGGTCAAGATCCCATATCATCATGGTTGTATCTTTTGGTAGATCAATCTCTTCCTGATCATCAACATTCATAACTAAACTACTTGGTTGTTCGGTCAGGGAGACTTCACCTAGAAACCAGTTGGCCATCAAATTCATGGCATGGACCCACTGAGGGAAACCCATTTCGGAGTGGTTTTCCTGGTGATAAGAATAGAAAGAATCAGATGAAACACTTCCTAAATCGACATTTAAGTTAGCTAGGGGAGGTTCAATTGCCTTGAATGGTTGGTTCCTTTTAAAGAAAGGTTTATAGGGCCTTTGGCCCCGGTTTCCTTTCCCTGCATTTCTGTTCATGTCTCTGATCACGTTCGATAATTTCTTAACCATGCATTGTAGATATTCTATGTCTCCATTACCCTTGTCGGGAGTCTGTTCTTCTTGTTTCCCTGGCAGTCTAGTCAAAAGGAGTCCTCTCCTGGGAGGAGTTTTAACTTCTTTCTTAACTAAAGAGACCTGGCCTTCTTTACACCCTTTCATCTGGAATTCTATCATTTTAGCTTCTTCAAAATTCTCAGCTAAGGTTCATTTGGAAACCCTCTTCACAAACATGGAAATAGAAGTTGGGATAGCGTTAGCATAACCTTTGATTTGTAACTCCTGAGTTGGTTTGGCTTCGGGATGGAATTTTTTTAATATGGTTGTGAATCTTTGATTGAAATCTTTAACCTTCTCTTTTGAACCCATGGTGGGTCCGAAAAGGTCAGCCATCAGAGCTCCTGTAGTGGTTTCTTCGGCAAATTTATCTAAAAAATCTTTTTGAAACTTTGTCCAACTAGTTATGGATGCTACAGGTAGGTTAAAATACCATGTGTAGGCTGAGTTCTCAAAAGTGTAGGGGAACAACCTGTAAACTATGTCTTCATGCTGGACATTCTTAAGCCTGATCGCTAGTATAAAATTCTTGATATGATCTTTAGGTAATCCTGAGGTTTCTGGGTCAAACTTACGAAGTAACTTCTCTGGATGTTGGGGAAGGTTATGGACTGGTCCCGGGAGGGCCAGAGAATCTCTGGACAACCAGGGTTGATTTTTCAATGGTGGGTTTCCCCTTTCTTCATTATGGTCATTGTTTCCTTCTATATTTTTAGATTCTGAGTTAAACTCCTCCTCTTCCGAAAAATCACCTGGTTCAGAGACGTCGTCGGCTGATGCTTCGGGTATCGTATCAAGAGGATATTGGATTTCAGTGATTGAAAAATATATTAAGTCTTATACCAAGTGCATGGAAACCTTGTTGAGAGTACTAACCACTGGTCTTATTTGTTGTTTTATTTGAGGGAGTATCAAAGCTAAGGACAACGCACCAATCTATTAGGCGTATGCTCTTGTGATTCTTCTGAATTGATTTACTTCCCCATGAGGAAGAGTGTAAGGTATGTCAGGGTACAAAGGTTCTTCCTCAATCTAGGGTGAGTTACTCATTTCAGGAGTACTCAACATGTGTAGGCTATCTTGGGAATGACTAGCCATGCATGTGGGTTGTTTTGAATCTACAGGTTGTCTGAAATATTACATGAAATATATATTCGACCATTCATTCATCAAGCCCTCCTTCTAGTGCCAGTTTTGTTCATGGGTCCTAAATCCATTTAGTTCAATAGCAAGAACCAAACCCCCCATAGAGGCCCAATTAGACTCTACAACGTTTAATGGTGGAATGGTTCTCCAGATCTCGCGATCTGACCAATTAATCGATGGGATATACGTTCTCTTGCGAAGGCGTCTCCTTCAGTTGGGAATTTCTCTTTTTGTATTTTATCTTAGATGGGACCAAATTAATATTATAAGCCAATATAAATCAACTTGGAAAAAAATAGAATTAAGTTTAACTACTGGAGAAGAGGCTGAGCTTGGGATAACCCGCTACTCAAGCATGCAAACAACAATTCTATACCACATTCCTAGTAATAATACATTAACCACATGAGCATCCAATTACTGTATGAGATACTAATTATTAGAAAGAAAAAACATATGCGATAAAACAAAGGCAAGAAGAATAATCCACCTACTTTAATCATCCATCACATGATAACACAACGATTCATCTTCATCATTAAAGTAAAGAACAATAAAATATTGCACCAGATAACTTGACAATCGATTAAATAGCTCTTACTCATTACAACAACATTCATTAAATAAGATAGGAAATAATTCTTCTCCACGTCCAATCACACATGCATTTTTTTATCACCTAAACTTGTCAAAACCTTAAGGGTTTGTTGTTTCTACCTAAGTCTATATTTTTGCCTAGCTCTCCTCCTTTTGCAAACCCGATTGTAAGTTTTCCTCTCAGCTTGTAGTTTTTCTTCTGTCTACCTTCGTCTGTTTGATTGACCTGTTATCTCTAAAGGATGATCACTTCTCTCTTGACCTCTTCCACTAATCATTTGTTTTCCCGTGCCCTCAGTCATTCATCTAGGTAATTGTTTATAGAAATCACAACCATTAGCACAAGTGCAACACTTAGAGCGGGCTGGTATGGACTTAAATCAAGCGAGCGATCAAGATCAGCTTTCAACGGAAAAAACCCATCAGGCAGATCAGATTGATTCCTATCGGGTGATTGGGATCATAGAGTTTCACGAAGTATAGAGTCATAGTTATGAAATCCCAAGGCCAATCCTAGCCGTCGATCCCGGGAAGGACACTTGGTGCAAGATTAGCATTTTGATGACTCGCAGGATGGAGTAGTCAAAAGGAAGAGTCATGAGGACTCACGAAATGATGTGAGTCATCTAACTGGGAAGCACGTGGAAACAGATAAGCGAAATCATGATTTCGTGTTTCGGGGGTTTCAACATGGAGCAAGGTGCGAAGCCCCAGTTCCTAAAATGCTAATATTCTTTTGGGCCATTCAATCAGAGGAGACATGTGGCACTTGATCCAAGAGATTCTGATTTCATGACTCAAAGGTTTGAGCCTGGAGCACGATGTGATTTTGTGAAACAAGAAATCACGACACACCTAAGAGTTGGGCCCATGATCATAGCCCGCGGTCATATGGAAGAAGGGATATAAAGCAAGGGGATCCGTGTTATCCAATTTGTTGGTCTAAAGTGCATATCAAGCAGCGAGCAACTGAGATTGTTGAAAGAAATGATCCTAGGTGTCAATATCAAAGAAAGTTCGATCGTCGATGTAGATGGGTCATTTCATGGGATAAAACATCGAGATATTTGAAATCAAGGGGAGCGAAGACTCTCGACAGGTGAAACACCAAAATTTCATATGGGAATGCATAAGGTCATGGCCTGAGGTCAAGTGGGGCGATAGAAAGGATCCAAGAAAAAGGTTGAAGCACTGAGTTGGTCACAGAGAAATATCTGTGTGGCCTCGAGGTGCTAGAATTGACTCAAAGGAGTTGTGAGCTCAACTGGAACATTCAGGAGTTTCAGGTCTTTTCCTAATCCCGATGAAAGTAGTTAATGAAATTGGGGAAGGCGGTTGAAACCTCGTTTCACCACATAAATAGAAAGCATGGAATAACTGGCCATGGAAGTAGACTTTAAGTCCAAAGTTCCCCTATCAACGGACTTTCCTGCAAAGCCCATACTAATATGAACTCGTGCCTGATAGAAGAATGCATGTACAAACTAACAAAAGAAGATGCAGACACAAATCTTTGATTGTAGTAGCTAGGTCACACTCTCGATGATGGCAAGATGTTCTGTTATAAATACTCGGTTTTGATATTTTGTTATGGTTGATGGTAGAGCAAATTTCCCGTAGCTAAACTAGTCAAAGGAAAAGAGGAATAAAGAATGATGTACCTTTTTCTGAAGTTTTTCCTTGCTCTGTCCAGGTTGAACTTGATCTTCAATCCCTTTAATGAATTCTGTAATTCAATAGACAAAAAAGACAATGCTTGCTTCCTATTCTACTAAGATTAGTTTAAGCTAGATTTATCAAGAAGAGACAATCCCATGCAAACATACACAAAATTGAAGGAAACGGGCCAAGCATATATATTAATGAGAACATAACAAGGTACTTACAATCTGTAGATGCATATGAAACAACCTCACAAAGTCCTCCTTTTCCAACCCCTTGCTCGAAAGATCCACGACCATAATGACGATACTTTTCACTGATATTATTTTTTCTTTCACCATGAGAATGCCTCCTTATATAGGCTTTGAGAGGCCCAACCAGCTTAGATATTCTTGGAATAAGTTGAGGATATGACTCCATCATTTGTGGGATTTCCCTTAGATCCAACCTTTAGCTTGGATTAGAGCCAAAATAACTCAGATGCTTCTTAGTTGTCCTTAGAGATAAGGGGGATTCTTCCTCAAGATTCTCTCAATATATCGACACTCCTTTAAAGCTGGAAATAGAGCACTATATCTCTCTCTACTAAGAGGTAAAGGAGCACTAGCGCTCCCTACATGTGGACACGGGAGCGCTAATCTCCAAAAAATTGTTTAAGATGATTATTCTTCAAGGTAAAAGTTTGTAAACTTTTCCAAATAACATTTTTTCCTTTTCTAACAAGTCTTAGAGGATGTACCAAGTTTTCTTATGATGTCATCTACAATGCGGCACATGCGGGACACAAATATGACTTTTGTGACACTTGCGACAATGACAATGAGACATTATCAAAGTGAGAAATTTTGACGTGTAACAGTAACCCCTTGAGGAAGCTACATAAAAGTATAAATAAGAGGAAAGGGTCTCTCATTCAAAACACACTTGAATATCATTGAATATCTATTTTTGTGAAAGGTTATTTGGGCAGGTATTATTGGTAGAGAAAAATTGCAGCAAAAAAAGTGTGGCATAAAAATTGCAGCAAAAAAAGTACTGCACAAAAACTATGGAAGAAAAAGTGTGGAAGAAAAAGTGCGGCAGGAAAACTGTGGAAGAAAAAGTGCGATAGGAAAAGTGCGGCAGGAAAAGTGTGGAAGAAAAAGTGCGGAAGGAAAAGTGTGGCAGAAAAAGTGTGGCAGAAAAATTGCAGTAGGAAAGTGTGGCAGAAAAGCCGCAGTAGAAAAAGTGTGACAGAAAAATCGCGGTGGTGAATTCGTGGCAGAAAAACCGTGGCAACATAACGCTAGAAGATGAAAAAAAGGTATGGTTCTCATCTGTGTAGTGTTGAATTTATGAATCAAGTTGAGGGTTTTCCTTGTAAATATGTTGGATGCCATGTTGGGAGTTTATGGCTTTCTCTAGAGTTGATTTGAGGCAGATCTACTGAAGTTTAAATTGGTTCATTTTTGAGGGATTTTGGTTGAGGTATTTTGCTAAAGTTATTGGTACATATAGAGGTTGTATAAAAGTGAGGTTCTAGCACATGGTTTGAGGTACAATCTTGTGGTATAGTGTTTGAGGTATATGTGATCAGATCAGATATGGATGACGAAATTGATGAAGGATTTTGGAAATTTTTGGTTGAGGTACATGTTAGGTACATGGTTGAGACAAGTAGTTGATGAGTTGGCACATACATGAGGTGTATAGTTGATGATGTTGGTACATTTTGAGGAGTCATAGTTGATGTGTAGTTGATGCATGATTGGTACATACTTGGTACATGGTTGGAGGTACTTGTTAGTAGTATTGTTGACACATGGTTTATGGATGATGTAGCATACTTGTCTTGGTATATTATTAGAAGCACATATTGATATTGGTGATGATTATGAGTTGTTGTGATATGCTTGGTTGATGCACATATTGGTGATATTGTGGATATGGTTGATAGTTGTCTTGGTGATTGATATTGGTGAGTAGATTTGATTTGGTTGATAAGATTGATGAGACAGGTTGTTTTGATAGGTTTTTTGGACAAGTTATTTGTTAAGAACCAAATATCAAGATAGCATAGAAAAACCTCAGAACAAAAATCAACGCTAAGATATTTGGTTATTAACATTTAGTATTAGAGATAAGATATGATATTCTTGAAAAACAAGCTTATGCAGTGGTGAAGGCTCTCAAGGCATTCATAACATATGTATTTCACTCCAAAATTATTGCTTATGTACCAACAAATGCGATTAAATATATCTTGGTTCAGCCAGACAATGATGGAAGAAGAGGTAGATGGTTGGTGTTAAGAACCATCTAGCTCTTCTTTCATCACTGTCTGGCTGAACCAAGATATATTTAATCGCATTTGTTGGTACATAAGAAATTATTTTGGAGTGCAAGACATATGTTCTAAACACCTTGAGAGCCTTCACCATTGCATAATCTTGTTTTCCGAGAATATCATATATTATCTCTGATACCAAATGTTAAGATCCAAATATCAATATAGCATAGAAAATCCTCATAATAAGTACTCAATGCCTTGAAAAAGATATAATTTTAGATAATAAGCCTCTTCGAGGGGGAAACCTCCTTATACACCACACAAATTTCCAAATACAAGATGATTCCAAATGAAAATGTCTCCTTGGTATATAGGAGACTAGGAGGTACAATTACAACTAATGGACCCAAGACGACATAAATAAAATAACATTACTAATGTAATATGCCCCAATTAAGGGGTAATGTGCCACTATTTAGGTCTTAACATTATTTGTATAGGTTTGGTGCATGGTTTATGCATTTGTTTATGGTATAGGTTGAGGTACAGGTTGATGTATGGTACATGTTGGCACAGGTTACTGGTACATGTTGTTACAGGTTGTTTGGTGGAGGTTGATTGGTATAGTTTTACGACAATATATCTCACAGTGATAGTGTGACAATGGTTCCGTCATTCTACTTATATTTCAGGGTGGTTGGACAGGGCAAGGACATGTTGTTGTAGCCACCTTCCGGTTGTATCCGGAGAACATAGGGGGTTGTAGGCTCCTTTTGGTTGTAGCCATAGAATTGGGGAGTTGGAGCTTCTCTTAGGTTGTATCCCTAGAAACTAGGGGGTTGGAGCCTCCTTCCAGTTGTAGCTAGAAAACAAAGGAAGTTGGTGCTTCCAATGAATGTAATTCTTAAAGACATATAAGAAAAATCATTCTGTGGTTTTATCCTGCTTTGGGTTTCCATGTAAAACACTGGTATACTGTGTATGTGTGCGATTTCTCATTTGTTCATTGTTTATTTACTTTGAAACTATTATATGATAAAGCTACATTGATATAACACTTGCATTTTATGGTGAAAAAGGATTAAATTTCTCTATTACTGATTCAACCCCCCTCTTAGTAATCCAACAATGACTCTTGAGATGAATGTAATATATATTCCACATGAAATTCAGAAAACAAATATGAAATGGAGTAGACATCATCTGCAATTAATGGAACACACATTTGTGAAGATACATGTGTAAAAGACTCTTTAGAATAAGAGGCTTGATCTTCTAATGGTTTCTCTTATTGTTCTATCTTTCCAATCTCCTGCATGCAATCTTCACAATCTTCTTTATTCCTAAATAGAACCTCCTATCTAGTCCATAATTCATTTGGAGTTGAGTCTTGTGAGTCATCATATACTTGGTGGAGAATTTTAGGAGAAACAAACCAGAGGATACATCCTATGGCCATATCTTGTCGATGAAGAAAGTCATTTTTCTCATCGAAGGAATCAAACTCTACTTCCATTTCCATAGTTATTTGGTACAATCCTCTGCATCTAAGCTCAAGAAAATTTTTTGGCTTCCACTCCAAATAGTTATGAGGCGTGAGAATTATTGCCGGAAAATAATCCATCTTTTCTGAATTCTTTAATCTTCAGTACTTGCAAAAAGAGTCCAATGTGTATTTTTCCTAGCAGTATGTCGACTTTGATACCATGTAAATGTGAATGAACCTGCACATATAAGATATAGCTAGCAAATGACATACATAGTTTGTAGAAAAATGATAGAAGAGAGAAATGAGAGAGTGAGAACAAAGAATTTTCATTAACCATATTCGACACTCAAAGAGTGAATAATTTACAATAGATATTGGATAAATGAGTAACTATTGTGCCATAGTAGTGATATAGGGAGATACAGACACTCACTGAAAGACATTGGAGTAAATTGCCACCTAGTCCTAGGTAAATAATCCATGCAATCATCAGTTAACGGAGTCACGACTTCCACTAGTCTAACTAAGTGTAAATGAATCTAAACCAAAGATGAACATCCTATTTTGTAGGGGAATATTCTCTAGAGAGAATATTCTCATCTAAGGAAGAGTTCTCAACCTTGGACTGTAAAACTTAGGAAAATAATTATAGGTGAGTATGTAATATCTTCAACAAGAATTCCATTGTTACGTTTGCAGAGTATGGATTTGGATGAGAACCTTGACCCACAACAGGGATGATTTTAGGGGTTAAATTTCGCTCATGGGCTAATTTTCCATGGTTTTTCCAAAACAAAGATTCACCATTCTAAAAATGATTCGCCCAAATTCTATAGGATAAAATTATTTTTCCTTAAAAGTCTCCAAAATGTTATACAAACTATATAAAATCCTTAGCAATTTGAATATTTTTACAAAAATATCGCCAAACATTTATAGTTGGCATATGAAGGATTAGTAAGATTCGCCAAGGTTTCTACATTTTAAAATAAATTTCCATCCTTAAAATCATCCCTGACCCACAAGAGCCTCATATGAAGAGGTGGGTGGACAACTCATCACAATCGAATACTACACATATATAGGAATGGATTTTCGAGGCGATCTAGACATAGTCCTTCAAGAGGGGTACCAGTGGAATGCTTCAGGTAAAAATAAATGATTTTTTTTTTTTAATTTTTAAAATTTTAAATGTTTTGGTTGTATTGAGACTAATTTTGTTTTCATCATGCAGATATTGGTCCAAGCATACCATATGGGACTTTGCCGATACAGAGGCGAGGCGAGCAGGGTGCAATGATTTCTTATGATCGTGAAGCAGTAGAGGAGCTCTAGGAAACATAACACAACCTTGAGGGGTTGACCTTGGGTATACCAGATATTCATATTGACAATCTACCATGACAGTACTAGCGACACACTGCAGGAGTATCTAGACACATAACTCATTTTCTTTGACAAGTGGCTCAGACCATAGGATGCTACCATGAGCATCGTGGACCTAGAGATGACTAGGATCCTTTGAGTTGTTTGGTTATAGAAATGTATTGATCTAAAATCCATAGGATTTGTGTTGTCCCAATACATTTTGTAAAATTTTTTGAAAAATTAATATAAGACAATTTCTACTTCTGTTCTATTTGGTGCAAAATGCATATGTTAATTTTACAAATGTTGCAAATATCTATATAATACATAATTAAGTAAAGAATATGTTAATGTATTTTGATTTCTTGGAATGTGTTGATACTCTATATAGTCAAACTCTCTTTCCAAGAGACAAACACTTAAATATACTTGTAAAAGAGTAGGACTTCTGATAGAACAAACATTACTTAATTGTAGTACCACAAGTTGAGAGTCAAGTCGAACAACTAAGAGATGAATGCCAAGTGAGATGGATTCAACCAATAGTTCAATGACTATGCTATATTCCACGATATTATTAGTCACATGACCAAGAGATATACCATGTAGACTTATCACCTCATTAGTAGGCGTGTAGATTTCCCATGTAGTAGGAGCAAGATTCTAAGTACTATGGTTAGCACCATTAGAAAATCCAACATAAGGTGAAGGGAATGCCAAAATATGCAAACAAAGCATAATGAAATATAAGAAGTAGACATAAATCGTTGAAAAAAGGTGATAATAGCACACCAAACTATGGTATAATATATACAAATCACTTATGTAGAATGACTCTAGGCATAGTACTTCTTTAGGTAAATCCCATTCTGAGGCTCACCCAAAGGAATCCCATCATAATTCACTAATGCATAGGAATCTTTCTCTAATACACGTTTAAAAATATAAGGGCCATGCCACATGGGCTTGAACTTACCTGCCCCCAATATTTCATGATCTTGATCATAAAACATGACCAAGTCACCTTCAGAGAAAAAACATGAGGTCTAACAATTTTATCATATTGATATTTGACACGTTTCTTATGGGTTTCATTAGCCAGAGCAACATCATTATGAGTTTCATATAATCATGTCAAGTACAAAGTACACTGTTCCTCGGTGGTGGTATTGGGAAGTAATCCGAAAACTAGTTTCAAGGATGGTATTTTGCATTCAATCGACAACACGACTTCTAAACCATATACCGGTTAGAATGGCGTAAAACCTATGGTTGTTTTGACCAAGGATCGATATGCCCATAATGGAAAAAAAAGCATCGTATGCTAATTCTATTTGTGAATCCCTATCATCCTACGAAGCATCATTGTCAAAAATGTTTTTACGCCTTTGACTTGACCATTGGATTGCAAATAGTAAGGATTTGAGTTTTCATGCTGTAAGCCCAAATTGGAAGTTAATTCCAACATCATATAATTTCAAAAATGAGTGGGATCTGGATTTTATGAGAAGAATGAAATGAATACATATTATTATAAAAATATGATTAACACATAATAACAGATATACAATGAAACCAGTTTCTATTCAATAAGGAAATAAGATGAAACTGTAAAATGGAGCGAAACCAAGCTTTCTAGAATGGTGGAAGCTTATCTCTAAGAAGAGATGTGATGGTTGCGCTCATTTGCCATAATATGATTACAATGAGGCTCTCAAGTCCTTTTTACAATAAACAGGAATGTCAAAAAACCTATACATATAAGAACCTAACCCTAGGAGATGAAGAGCCAAAAGTCATTTGGGCCTGTTGATGGGTCCTAAATCCCTTTAGTTCAACAATAGGAACCAAACCTGCCACCGAGGCCCAATTAGACTCTGCAACGTTTAATGGTGGAATGGTTCTCCAGATCTCGCGATCTGGCCAATTAATCGATGGGATTTACGTTCTCTTGCAAAGGCATCTCCTTCAGTTGGGACTTTATATTTTTGTATTTTCTCTTAGGTGGGACCGAAGTAAGATTGTAGGCTGGAATAAACCAACTTGGAAACAAAATATAATTAATTTAAACTACTGGAGAAGAGGCTGAGTTTGGGATAACCTGCTACTCAAGCATGCAGACGAAAATTCTATACCACATGCATAGTAATAATACGTTAACCATGTGAGCATCCAATTATTGTCTGAGATACTAATTATCAGAAAGAAAACACATATGCGATAAAAAAAAGGCAAGCATAATAATCCACCTACTTTAATCATCCATCACATGATAACGCAACGATTCATCTTCATCATTAAAGTAAAGAACAACAAAATATTGCACCAGATAACTTGATAATAGATTAAATAGCTCTTACTCATTACAACATCATTCATGAAACGAGCTAGGAAATAGTTCTTCTCCACGTCCAATCACACATGAATTTGATGAAAATAACTTTGTCTCTGGTCCAAAAGGACTTCTCTATTAATGGTAGCTCAGAAATAATTCTTGACAAAACCAAAACAAAAGAGTTTATTGCAAAAACCATCGACCCTTAAATAATTGGTCGATGCTCTTATTTATAATGTAAAATTCACTAAAAGTAATGGCTAAGTGTAGTTTAAACAAAACAAAAATCACCACGTGGCGTTCTCTCCTAACAGTTTTCCAATAGTTGTCTCAATATATCCCTTCGAAAGGGTGACTTTTCTCATACTCCGACCAACTGATAAACAACTCCTCGTAGGTTTGGGCCCATGGAAATCTGTGTTGTTCCATTGGAGCTGCGTAAATTCCTTTGACCTCCACCGCATGCACCCGGTACTTCACCAGACTAGTGTTTAACTGTTGTAGCATAGTCTGCACTCTAATCAGATGTTCCATAAATCGTTTCACTTGTCCTGGCAATGTTTCGGTCACCTTCGCTAGCTCTTTGGCCCATAATGCATCTTGCTTGGTGTGCGATTCGACTATGTCGCGCAAGTCAACGAATTTTTCGGGGGTGTTGAACTTAGGGAATCCAGTGTCCTCATTGCTTTTGCTAATTTTGACTCAGTGCCTTTCAAACTTGACTTATTTTCTTGAATCTGCCGACGAGGCTCCCGATCCATTCTTTCTCAACAGTCGGAGGCATATTTCTTGCAATTGAAATTAAAATCGTTTAGAGACCGCGTATGGAACCACCCAAAAAAAAATGTATGTATAAAGTGTAAATGTGAATAATTCAAATCGGTACATACTTGTAAATCTTGCTAACTTGGTTGTTTGATACTTATGTGATTCCTACAATCTTTTGAACTATTTACCTCCTGTTTCTGTTAGCGTCATCAATTTTTCCCTGGTGAGGGTAGGTTACATCCATGTGCCATATCATGAACAGGTTAGGGACAAGATAGAATGAAATTTTAAGTTATACCAGTGGCCGGTTGGCCCTTGGAGTCGAGAAAGGATGTTAGGGCCAAATATGTGCCGAAAGTACGAGTAAGTTCCAAAAGGGTTGGATCCTGTCATAAGGGAATTCATTACGAGTTGCAGGTCGAGGCCAATTGTCTAAACATAAGTCATGTCGGTAAGTGCATTGGACATTATCAGGTCATCATGAAGGTTCAAAAAATATGAAATCATGGCGCTCGCATCATATATGCCCTGCAAATCTTAACGGTTGTACCTCGCATGCCCTGAAACGTACTCATCATGCGGATATGCCACATGAAATATTTAGTTTGCTTCAAAACATCTAATCTCCATGAATTCAGTGTTCCCCGACACATTTCCACTCACTGCATGCTTGGTTATAAATTCTTGATCGTTCTGCATGCATTCTAATTACCATCTAAGCTTATACATTTTTGGTGATTCGTCTTGCGAGCCCAGAGTGATCAAGTTTTTCTACTTCGGGCCTTCGATGAATTCCCTGTGTATGAAGGATACATGATGTATCATGGGAACCTCTCACAATGCGAGAAAGGGTACACGGAGTGGGAGAAGCACCAGGCTTGAACCCCAATGAGACTGGGATTCGTTCTTACTTGCAACGGGAAACCCCAAGGTTTCAAAGGGGAATTCCATCTGTGTGTGGAAGCGATGATATTTCACCTTGAGAAGGATGATGTGGAACAAGTCGCACGAGAGAGAAGAGCATTGGAAGACATGTATCCCTCATAGCAGATATGCTAGAAAAGAGGCTGACCAAGGAAAAAACAAGGAAATTGGGGAGACCCAGGCCTTAAGCGAGCTGCACGCGAGATTGATAGCCGAGAAACTCCTTATGCGCGCTATTCGACTGGAGCCCATCGAAGACATTTTTTGGGAAATATTTGTAAGGAAGAGGGGAATGGATGCCATGGGAGCTAATGTTCAAGGGATGAATCAGCAACTGGAATAGGCACAAATCGCACTCATTGAACTCTATCAGGAGAACAAAGAATTAAGACAACAGTTGGCAGAAAGAACCCTTGAAGTGTCAGCATCGCAAGGCCGTGAAGGGAACATTGAATGGCTCAAAAGGCAACTACGAGAAGTGTAGGATACAATCGTGTAGCTTCATGAAGCACAAAGGGCATTGAAAGAAAACAAAAACATGTTTCCTAGATTCTAGGGATAGTAACTAGAGAGTGGGGGTTGTTGATTAAGGTTGGTTGTCATTGATGTCAACCCTTGAAGAAAGACCCATAGCACAAAGTTTTGGGTAATGGACCCAATAGTGTTTGATGTAAATATGACTCATTATTGTTTTTTCATGGTTGATAAGAAGTAAATATGGATGAACTCCAAAGTGGTCCCCTTATGGTGAAATCCCTCACGGGAAGACGCTTTGTGGAGTAAGAGAACCCGTGATTAATTATGGAATAGTGAGATGAAGGAAAGTGAATTTGTTAGGGAAAATTTCCTAGATGGATAGTTCTTTACATGTCATTTCCGGTGGTATGTGGAACGTCACATAATTCCTCACGGTTAGAGAGTTATGGCCATGAGAAGTTGGAGACCCCAGGTTTAGGTAATGGACCCAAGTTTGTTTGATGGGTAATGGTATGAGTTATGATATATTTTCAGATAATACTATTCTATATGGATAGTACATGTCATGCCATTTATGGTGGTATGTATAACGTCACATAACTCCTCACGGTTTGAGATTTATGGCCTTACGAAGTTGGAAGACCCTCATATGTCATCTAGAAGCCCCAAGAGGTCAAAGTAATCAAAGTGGTTTAAGAAATTTTAAAAGGTAA
>JASDQU010880370.1:0-24636 GCA_032191745.1 Picea mariana
GAGAGAACCTGTCAACAAAAACACCAAAGTACCCACATCTGGTGGAGTTACTAGAATTGAACTGGGAAACCTTTTGGAATATTTTAAAATAGATATTTTAGGAACAATTGGCTCTCAGTTAGACACTCTCAAGATTAAGAAAAAGAAGGAAGAGGAAAACCCTGTATTAAGCATATTCTGCCCGAAATGTAGAAAAAGGCATCCTTTACGGGAATGTCCTTTGGATAGTATTTCTGTATGTGCAATTTGTACTGAAAATCATAAAACAAAAGATTGTCCATCCTTACCAGGACTGCAAGCTATATACAAGGGAGAGGAAGCTCCAGGAACTTCATCTGCACCTAAGAGGCCTAGGCAACCTAGGAACCCGAATATGTATCAAGAACCATCCCCACAACCTTCCGGCTATTATCCACCTTTTCCTCAACAGCAGCAACACCCATGGAACTTGCCAAATTGGCCACCGCAAAATGTTCCTGCTCAACCTTGGTATTAGGGATGGAGAGAACATAATTATGGAAATAATCAACAACAACATGCGGTACCAATTCCCCAGAATCCATGTACTCAATACCCTCCAAACATGCATCAGTTATTGCCTAGTTTTACTCCACCTCCTTTACCACCTATTCAACAAACTCCTTAGTAGCCTCATAATCCACCTCGACCCACCATATTACCCGCTCAACCCATTCCAAATCCTAATAACAGACCACCTCTGCCACTCCATAATGTTGATTTTCAAAACTTCCCAACTTACACCATAAACCCCATTTCCATACAAGAAATACAGTTGAGATCTGGGAAAACTTTAAATAAAACACAACCTATAAAAAGAATAGCACCGAAGGTAATTATCCAAGAACATGAAGAAGAACCTGTAGATGATTTATCAAATGGAGTATCTTTAAAAGATGTCATCATTCCAAAGAATAAAGTATCTAAATCACAACAAAACATACAAACTCAGGTTCCGCAAACACCTCCTTTTCCTAAGAGGTTTCTTATTGAAAAACCAGTTGCTCAATCTGAGTTTGACATCATGAATGAACTAAAAAGTATATGTGTTAAGATCCCATTGTTACAAGCAATCAGAGATGTTTCGGTCTACGCCAAGACCATTAGAGAACTTTACATTAAGAAACAGGGTCAGAAACAGATAGATCCACCCACGATACACCTGGTAGGTCAATTATCGGATTGTATCTTTGAAGCTCCTAAGATTGTGAATTATGCCAACCCCGGGAACCCAATAGTATCAGTTACTATCAATAATGTTTTTATTCGTAATACTTTAGTCGACTTGGGTGCATCCATTAATATAATGACCATCAATACAGTTGAGTTGTTACAACTAAGTCGATTCCTTCACCCCACCCCTACATTTCTTGAACTTGTTGATAGAACAACTATAAAACTTGTTTGGGTCCTTGATGAAATTCTTGTTACATTAGCTTCATGGGAATATCCTGTCGACTTCATGATTATTCACTCAAAAGATCCCACAAAAGGTCATCCAATCATTTTAGGAAGACCTTGGTTGGCTATGGCCAATGCTTTCATAGGATGTCGTGGTGGGGATATGTTCATCTCAAATGGCATTTCTTCACTGAAGCTTACTCTTTTTCCGCCTGCTCAACCGGTTACAGAAGAATCGTGGTGGCTAAAATGTCCATATCACGAGAATGATGAGGAAGAACCTTTATTCTCTGTTGATGAATTTCACGCATTACAAGAACCAACAGAGGATGATATTTTAAGACAATTTCTTTCTGTGACAGAAAATGTCGAATTTCCACAAACATATTTTCAATACGATCAAATTTTCAGGGAGGAATTTCAAGAATGAAGTGAGTCATTCTTCTCGTTTTCACCATCTATGGTTTTCACCATTGATGAGCATCCGGGATCATATACCATTCCAGTAGAAATTAGTCTAAGCAAATGTCTATACATCAATTATGAATTAAGTCTCAACCAACGGGAGCAGTTAACAAATATTTTGAAAGAACAATCAAGAGCATTTGCATGGGAGTACATTGATATGAGAGGAGTGCATCCTGATACTTGTATTCACCACATATATATTTAACCAGATATAACACCAATAAGACAACCACAAAGGCGTATGAATCCAATCCTGAAAGATTTTGTGAAAGAAGAGTTACAAAAATTATTAAACATGGGATTCATTTATCCAATTTCTGACAGCAACTAGGTTTCACCCCTTGTTGTGGTACCTAAGAAAGTGACGGGGAAATGGAGAATGTGTGTAGACTTTAGGGAGTTGAATAAGGCAACCCTAAAGGACTACTTTCCCTTGCCTTTTATAGATCAGGTCTTGGATACCTTGGCCAGGAAAAAGTACTTTTCCTTTCTCGATGGGTATAGTGGATACAATCAGATTCAAATTGCTCCTGAAGATCAGGACAAAACAACATTCTTATGTCCTTGGGGCACTTATGCTTATAAAGTGCTACCTTTTGGATTATGCAATGCTCCTGCTACATTTCAGAGAGCAGTCCTTGGGATTTTTGCTGACTTAATTCATGATTGTGTGGAAGTGTTTATGGATGATTTTACTGTTTATGGAAATACTTTCGAAGAAGCCATAAATAATATTGAGAAAGTCTTGATTCATTGTCAGGAATCAAATTTATCCCTTAGTCACGAAAAATGTAAAATGATATTAACTGAGGGAATAGTGTTGGGTCATCTTTTGTCTGCAGAAGGAATTAAAGTCGATCCAGCTAAAATTGAAGTAATAGTTAAGCTTTCCTCTCTGAAAACCCAAAAAGAGGTGCGAAGTTTTTTGGAACATGCTAGATATTATCGTCGGTTTATTGAAAACTTTACAAAGACAACCAGCCCCATGTTTAAATTGTTAGGAAAGGATGTAGAATTTTGTTGGGATAACAATTGTCAAAATTCTTTTGAAACTTTGAAAGAAAAATTGTCCATGGCACCAATTTTACGAGGGCCAAATTGGTCTCTTCCCTTCCATATTTCAACTGATGCCTCAGACACTTCTCTAGGAGGAGTGCTCGGACAAAAAGAAAACCAACAAAATTATGCTATTTACTTTACTAGCAAAAACCTTACTCCTCCTGAAATGAACTACACTGTGACAGAGAAGGAATTTTTGGCTGTAGTTCATGCCATTAATAAATTCCGGCATTACATCACTGGGTATGAAGTTTTTGTACATACCAACCATTCTTCTATTAGATTTTTGATGAACAAACCAATTACTACTGGAAGGATCACACAATGGCTTTTGTTACTTCAAGAATTTAACATCACTATAGTTGATCGGCCAGGAAAAGAAAATGTAGTTGTGGATTTTCTTTCTCGGATTCCTCAAGACAGTACTGACATTCCAGTGAATGATAATTTCCCTGACGAACATCTATTTGCAGTAGCTATTAAAACCCCTTGGTTTGCAGACACAAAAAACTATTTAGCTACAGGGAGACTGCCAGCTCATTTGTCATCACCACAAAAGAGAAGAATTGTCCAACAGAGTGCTTATTACTCCTGGGTAGGAAGTGATCTTTTCTATACAAGTCTTGATATGATCATTAGGAGATGTGTTCGGGAAGATGAGATTCCCGATATCCTTCAGGCCTGTCATGATGGGCCATGTGGAGGACACTTCTCCGATAAAAGAACGGTATATAAAGTCTTACAATCAGGATATTACTGGTCGACACTGTTTAAAGATGCAACAAAATATGTAAGAAGTTGAGATAGTTGTTAGAGGATGGGGAGGACTACCATAGCAGATGAGATTCCCTTACGATCGCAGGTTGTGATTGAACCATTTGATAAATGGGCACTTGATTTTGTAGGACCGATTTCCCCAATGTCTAGAAAGAAGAAGTACATCTTGGTTTGTACAGATTTTGTGACCAAGTGGGTAGAGGAAAAATCCTTATATCAAGCAACTGAGAAATCAGTGGTTGAATTTATTTATGAAGATATCTTTACCTGCTTTGGTGTTCCACAAGAGACTGTTACTGATCAAGGTGCTCAATTCACTTCTAAACTGATGAAGGAGCTCACAGATAAATATGGAATAAAACACTGTAAGTCTTCCCCATACCATCCACAAGCTAATGGGAAAGTGGAATCTGCGAATAAAGTTTTAGAAGCTATTCTGATCAAGACAATACATTTACATCACAAAGATTGGGTGGATAGACTTCCAAAGGCTTTATGGGAATACAGGACTATGTGGAGAAATACCACTGGTCATACCCCTTATGAATTGGTATATGGCAAGCAAATTCTCCTTCCCATAGAATTTCATATTCATACCTTCCGCATAGCAACAGAATTGGGTTTAAATTTGGATGAGGCACAAAAACAGAGAGTTGTGCAATTAAATGAATTGGGAGAAATTAGGCAAGATGCTCTTCAAAGAACTATCCTCATACAAAATCAACGTAGCAAATGGCATGATAAATACATTAAGAAGAAACATTTTCAACCAGGGGATTGGGCATTGCTATTTGATTCCAAATATAAAACTTTTAAAGAAAAACTTACGACACGATGGCTAGGACCTTATGAAGTGGAAACTATTTTTGATAATGGATCTGTTAGAATCAAGACCATAGATGATTCTCAAAATTCCTTTGTAGTAAATGGACATCGATTAAAAGTATATCACAAACCCTTGTCTAGAGATGATTTTCTACAGGAAATGTCTAAACAACCAGAAATAAAGATAGTAGGAGAAGAGTCTTCTCCTCCTGCTAATCCTTAATCATTTTTGTTTTCAGAATTTTGTTAAAAAAAAAAAATAGTTTTTGGATATGCTGACATATTGTTTTCAGTTTTATAGGATTTTTGAAGCAAGTATAGAATTTAATTTCATCACTTTTCGCAACAGGTAAGAAGGTAAGATCATTTTATTTTGCGAAAATTTTCATCGATATATACTATCTTGTTTTAAAATTAATAAATTTGAGCTTGTTTGCTCCCTTTGAAATGCTCATTAAAGTATGAAAGGGGCATTAATCAGGGATAGGATTATTCTTTACCAGGCCTGATAGATTATGATGGGAAAGAAACCCCCCTAGAGTTTTCTTTTAACATTTTCTCAGACTCTCAAAACATGAGAAAGCAACGAGCATATACTAACTTGGGCTCGTAAAATCCACAAGTAAGTAATTACTATTCCACCAAAATCATTTTCTGCAAAATTTTTATTTGCACTCGCGTTGGATGATGTGGGATACATTAAGGTCCAACTTCCAACAAGTCTCACTCCATCGACATCAACACCTTATCTGGAGTTGGGATTAGCGACTATTTAGTACCTTGGAATCTGCATGCCTTAATGGCAGATTTCCTTGCTAACAACCATGGGAATACATCAATGTCTCTTGGTTGATAGATCCTGCAGGTGACTCGACACCAAGACCTTTATTCGTACCTGTTAGGATGTACTATAGGTACCTTGAGGCCCATTGACATCAATGGTGGGTCATATCGCATTGGTTAATGACATTCATTAATGGTCGGTAATCCAATGATTTCTTTTTGTGTTCGACTTCAGAACATTTATTCACACAAATAAGAATTGTACCATGGGTTAAAGCTTTGAAGGTGTTGCAGAAGACATAATTTTGGTTGATTACTTTCAGGAATAAACATGAGACATAGCCAACAGTTAATTTGCTTCAAAAATAGGAAATCTTTTATATCTCAACAAGGTTCTGTTGCACTTGCCCAGCTACAATAGTTTCCAAGTACAGGACTTGAAGCTCGACAGATGGCTTGTTTTCTATCTTGTTCAAGATGTCTTCGCTAAAATTATTTTTGGTTCAAATTTCTTTGCAAATCTCGGTTTATTTTCTCAGTACCAGTCAGTACCAGATAGAACTAATCAGTAACAGTGACTATCAGCAGCACAGATTCCAGTTACATCTTTGGCATTCTCCATATTCAAAATTGGTTTCAAAATTTCTGCAGTAAGAAAACACAGCATAACAGGGAGTAAGTAATCGAGCTCAGGTAAGTATAGTTTCATTTTAGTTTAATTTATTAAAATACATATTAATAACTTGAACTATGACTACTTCGATACTCCATGTCATTTTTTTTCCTCGTGTGTTAATTCATCATTTCTATACTCTGTACTTAAATGCTAAGTTCAATTCTTCTTGACACTTTGTGTCATGAAGAATGAACTACATTATAATGGCTGAATTTGACACGACTCATGTGAAATCATATTTTAAAAAATAAGTACGACCATCATCATTCCTTCACATGCTATTGATCCTCACGACACTTAAAACGTCTTTCCATAATACCTTCCTTCTACTGATCCTCACGACACTTAAAACGTCTTTCCATAATACCTTACACGGCCTATTTCATACATAATCATCTACTCCTCTGTTTCCCTCATCTAATTCCTTTGCTTACCTTTGAACCTTTCCTGTTATACTAAGTAGCATCATGGTGGTGAATCGCCACGAACCCGAGACTTAAGCAGATTTGGAGGCTCTTCCTGAGTATGAAGCCACCAAACACATCTTTCAGAAGGATGGATGGGATTCGTTCTTCAAGAAATTTGACGGGTATGATGATAAGATTACACTTCAATTCACTCTGCACTTTCATAGTGGACTGGCTAAAGTAGGCGAGTTGGAACTTGAAGTCACAGAGCAGTTCATTTCTGAAGCAATACAGTTACCCGGTACTGGTCAGAAATGGACTAAGGGACAACCAATAGACAAAAAGCTCTGCACACAACTCCTACAACCCCAATATCAAAAATTACAATGGTCAGAAGGCACCTCGAGGTCATGGTTGGAACCGAAATGGGCTCAGTTTCTATCCATACTTCAATGCTACCTCACCTGTGAAGGTCGGTACATGATTGTGTTCCCCTGTCATGCTCAATTCTTACTGCATTTTAAAGGTAACCATCTGGTGAACATCCCTTATTTTCTGTTGAAATTTTTGAAGAGAATGTCAGAACAAGTTCGCAAAGAAAAATATTTTAGGGGCAATCTGTTTCATTTTGATCTTGTAAAAATTCTGGTTAAGATCGCATTATCCCACAAACAAGAATCTTAGGATATGTTTGTTATAAAAACCCTAGCTTCTGAAAATTCTAAGGATAAAATCCTTGAGTCAATTGCTACACAGAAAAAATCGAGTTCTAAGAAGAAAGTTGTTAAAACCCTAGCCAAAGTCTATAATGATCCTGAGTATACACCAGATTGTAATATTGAGGCCAATGATGATAATTCTGGCACTGAACACTCGTTTGATGTCCATAGTCCTGATGGTGTGGAAACTAGCCATGAAAAAGTAGAAAATATTGTCTATACAGATGTAAATGTTGAAGCTCAGATTTCTTCTCCGACTGCTAAAAATGTTATTGATGTGGAAGAGCTCAAGGAGTTAATCGTCAAATCTAGAAGGAACCCTAAACGTAAATGCACATTTTCAGATATGGATAACTCTGTGCCTAGTTATCCATTACAGGAAAGAATGAAAAGAATGATTGATCATGAGGATGCTTCAGAATCTTCTGAGATGANCAGGACAAACTAGTTGAGATACCAGTCAATACCCCTGTTCAAGTACCTGATGAGTTCACTCATGAATCCAGCCCAGTCGATACCCCTGTTCAAGTACCTGATGAGTTCACTCATGAATCCAGCCCTCAAACACAACAAGGTCGTTGTAAGACATTCAAATCTTATTGTGAAATCTCTTCCGGTAGATATTTGTGACCAATGGTTGCCAGATTGGAAAACAGGAATCACAGGTTAAAAGAAAAGTTACATGAATATGCCATACTGGATCGGCATATAAAAACAGAAAATGAACTTATGGAGCTCAGGAAAGCTCATTTCTCGGCAAAGATCAAGCGATTAAAACAAAAAAATAGATCCCCTTTGTAGAAGAATAAGAGATTGCAGAGGATTGCCAGGAAGCACATTACCATTAATCGGGTTCTTAAGAAGGAAATCAGAAACATAAAGAAGCATGAGAGATTGCAAATGTTGGTTACAGCTGCTGCAACACTCTGATGAATCTTAGTTTTTGACTTTTTGTTGCTTGAGGACAAGCAAAGTCTTCAGCTTGGGGGAAAATGTTAGTCTCCAATTTTAACCATATTTTTGTCTATATTATGCCAGATATACCCCCATTCCATATCCAGTATCATTCATTTCTAGCATTACCTTGATACATTTCATATCATTTTTCCCTAAATGGAGCTATTCAAAGTATTCATATGATTTAAGTTATTTTTAATGTATTTTGATACTTTAAACTGATATTGATACTAACATTGCATGAGTTAGGTACTTGTTTTCTTGAAACATATTTATTAGCACCAAGTATCGGCTTTCACTTAGTGGAGATGTCAAATATTTTCACAATATTGCCAGATCGGAATGACAGTTCTGATTCATATGATTGATTGAGTTATAGTTCAGATTTCAAATCTCGAATTTAATCTCGAAAGAACAGAATGTGATGACTCAAAGCGGAATTATAGAATCGTTTGTTATTATGCTTATCTTTATTTTATAGTACATGCTTCTTGACACTTCGTGTCATGAAGCTGTGAACTTGGTTTTAGCAAACTTTGAGTCATTTTCGGATCTAAGATTCGCTCAATTAAATGTACCTATATCCAAGTCTATTTTTGGGATTCACGATTGTAGATGTGGAGAGGATCTATATAAACTCGGATCTCTCTCTCAAGAAATAGGTTATGTTATGTTATGTGATATTGTTGATAACACAATTTCTGAACTGTGTGTTATATCATCTTTTATGTTAAATGAATTGAGTTAATTTTCGAATTATGGAGCATGAGGAATGATACAGTTACGCATGAAGTGATTTGATTTAATTCTGGTTTCATTTTAGAACGATTGCACCTCTTGTTCGGGCCCGCCAACAAGTTCAATTCACTTTCTCTTTTCTATAGTATAGTTAGTTCGTTTCCAGTTTTAGAATCTGTGTGTGAATTATTTTTAACTTGAAACTTCTCTGTTAAATTCCGACTTGAATCATTTTTTTTAGTTCATTCTTAGTTTGGTATTATCTCGTAGACCATTGAATATTAGAATGAGTTGCTTGCCAGTTGTGGAATTTGATGAATAATCCAATTGTTGATTTAACTCTCTTAAATTAGTTTAGATTTACTCTGTTTTCGAGTTTCTAGTTTAATCATGATTTGAAGTTAGTTTGAACTCAGATTTACTCTATTTGTAGGATAGTTCACTTGTGGTTTGGTTAAAGGAAGCTTCCGATATTTGTAGGGTTAAAAAGGACATTGATTAATTTCACTTTTATTAGATTTAGAATTGCTTGGTACTTAGATTGAATAGAAGGTTTTCTTAAAATGTTCTTTCTTGTATGGTCAAGGTAGATGTTTTGATGATTAGGTGTTTAGTTAATGGTAGATAAAATTGGATGATTTCTTTGGATTAGGAATAGAAACACATTTGATTAACTTAGAATTATTTCCATTGATTAATTAGACAAGATATGATCAGTTTTAAGATAATCATTAGGATTCAATTTATAAGAGTAAGTTTATGTTTTCTTCTTAGAATAACATTTAGGTAGAAATTAGAATCTTACCAGCACATATAGTGTAGCAGCTCTAAGTTTACTTACCCTGGTTTGACAATTTAGTGTTTTTAGGTAATTAAAATCATTAATACAAAAGCCTGACAATGACGATGCACCCAACACTTTGGGATTTCACACGTTCAACTTGTGCTAAACCACAAGCACATCTAAATCAACAGATCACCTTTCCCACATGATAATCATCTAGAGTTCTTATCATCTCTCTGAATGGAGGAGGTCATCTCTACATTCTAGCTCTGTCTCAGATATGAACCACACACCCTCTTCAGGGGCTTTCTCTCGGGTTTGTAAGCTGGATAATATCTCACATGGTTGCAATGATCCACATCTCATAGGTTTGTAAGGTGGAGAATGTCTCACATAGCTATAATAATCAACACTCCCTCTTAGCTAAGGAGGCATTCTTCATCATGCCAAGTCTCACATGGATGTATTTTGAATTTTGTCTTGGCTGGAGTCATCAATACTCCCTCTCAACTACGAAGGCATTCTTCACCAAATTAGTTTGGTGAATATGTATGCAATATTCTCATGTGTAGGAAGGTATTGCATGTGCACGATTTTCCTCTGCATCATATCTATGATATAATAATATTTCATCTCATCATGTTTCGATCCATCAGGAAACATTGGGTTCTCAAGGAGCTTTATACATGGGTCTTGGTTATCATCATAGGATCCATCTCATGATCAAGTAAATCTATTAGAATCTTGTGAAGCCATACTGCTTCCGACACTCAATGGTATATACTCTAATTTTGTGGTATTCAAGGCCACATAGATTTCATTTCTTGCTTCATGAGGAAACCATGGCAAAATTCATGGTAGAATATCAATCAAATGTGCTCTTCCAGTCCACTGTACTTTCTTCTAAAAATGAATCAACATATCCTGCAAACTCAAGTTCACTTTGGAGGCATATCTCAGGCCATATCCAACTATGCCTCATGTTTTGTTGTTGTTTAGTGAGTCTGTCTCGGTTGACTCATGAAATGACTAAGCACATTCATTGCATGGCATGAATCAATTCTGGTATTTAACCAGATACATCAGTGATCCAGTCAGTGCTGGATCAGTATCGTCTGAGTCATCATCAATATTCTCCTTTTAAATTTATCACGGTGGATTTTGCATTCTGACATACTTGAACTTCTTTAATATCTTCACTGTATATTTTCCTTAACTTAGGAAAATCTCATGGGTCCTATGTCATACTTCTTGTCCCAAGAAGTAGTGCATCATACTCAGATTCTTCATATCGAATTCAGAAGTCATAGATTACTTGTATCCAACAACAAGGATTTTTGAATAAGTCACCAAAATCAGGCTCTCATCATCAACACTATAATGATATAGGTTTCGATCAACAACACTCTTGTTGAACTCCAAACTCATCAATAATTTATCTATCTGATATAGTTTCCAACTTATGGATGGTAGTATGGATGGAAGTGTATTAGGTTTACTGGATCAAGTGTCTCATCATAGACAACTCCCTCTATTTGTGAGAAACCTCTAGCTATAGATATCATTTTGTATTTCTAGACACTTCCATCAGCTGCATGTTTGATCTTATAGATCCACTTGGAAGTTACCACAGACTTCCCTTCTGGTCCCTGAATAATATCTTATGCATCATTCTTTAATATATAATGGTATTCTTCTATTATGCCATCTTGCCATACCTGTTCTCTTGTTGCTTCTTTAAGACAAGGAGTCTCAACATCAATAAGGTGGCTCGTGACTGAAGGATAGCTTGAAAATATCTTTTACTTTCTCGGGATGTGCCTTGAGAGGATTGCATGTTTCTCTACCTCTTGCAGAGTGAGTCTAGGAAGGCCTTTTATGCCCTACTGCACTATTCTCTAAACATATCAACTGGATAAACTGGATCATCTTGAATGATGTATGTCTCCCTCTGAGCTGCTGAAGGGAGAGAAGGTATTATCTTACTGTCAATCTCCATCTGAGATTATCTAGGTTTGTTGAATGGGTATCTCTTCTTTTAAGAACAACGTATCTGCTTGTTCTTGCATAGTAATCAATTAAATATGGTTTGGATTCCCGTTCCAGGGATAATGGTCCAAGTCTTTGAGGGCTCCCATACTAGGGATTTATTCAAAAATGCAATCAACTATAAAATTTGAAATCAATTGATTTACCTGGTTTGTAGTCATGTTTTATTTTTAGAGGAAGTACTTCTCCTCTCTCTTCTCTTCATTCTTTTGAGGTGGTTCTAGATCAATGTCAGTGGTGGAAGCATATTGTCTTCCCTTCTTCCTGGTTGGACAATTTCTTGCATAGTGTCCATAATTTTCACATCCGAAGAACTGAATTTATGAAACATCTCTTCTTTGATAACCTAGATTTGAAAAATACTTTTCACCTTTAAATGTTTTCCTAAAATTTCTTTTGAATTTTCCTCCTTTCTTTGTATGAAGTGTAAGAGCATGATTTTCTTCTGAGGAATCTTCCACTCCTCTATTTCTAAGTCTAAGTTCTTCTTGAGTACAATCTGTCCATAGGAGATCAAATTTTGGTAGAGCTTCTCTTCCACTGATACTCTGAAGGAAAGGCTCCCATGATTTTGGAAGGTTATTGAGAGTGGTTAAGACAAGTTCTCTATCAGACATGATTTCTCTAATGGTATCTAGCTGTTCTTTAATCTCTGATAACTTCATAAAGAGATGGCAACTGTGTCACCTTTCATCATCTTATTACTTTGAAGTTGGCTCTTCAAGGTAAGAGCTCTGAGGGTGTTGTCACTTTCAAACATTTCGTTTAAAGCTTCATACATATCATAGGTTGTCTTAAGGTTGGCAATATGAGGTAAGAGATGATCTCTTACTAAGTAGATGATTAATTTTCTTGCTTTGACATCTTCTTCCTTTCTTATATTCTTCTCTATATATATAGCTTTGGCTGGTAGGGTTTTGGTTACCACATACAAGAGGTCATATTCTTCAAGGGTGACTTGAAGCCTTGATTTCCAGGAGTTGGATTTGCTTGCTCCATCAAGCATATCTTCTACTAAGGCTTTGTTCTTCATTTGATTGGTTTCTTCAAATTCTCGCCAACTGGATTTTGAAAAACTAATAATTAGGTTGAATTAGTAACCTTGGATTATGTTGGAATTATGACTGCCAACAATTAACTTGATAGTTTCATAGAGATTCTTGCTTATTTAAGAAAACTTTTCTTCAGAAATCTGAGATTAATATTCTGCAGGAAATTTCGGCACCCTATAAACCCTAGGGCCAAAAACTCAAAATTATTAGAATTTGATTTTAAGAGCTTCTAGAAATTCCCTGGAGGAGGTCGTACTCCTATATTCCAAAGATATCCCCAGCATCCAATTATTAAGATCTATAACACCACTGAAAGTACGATCGTACAAAATTTTCGAGAAACCCTAGAAGGGTTGTACGATTCTGCAAAAGGTGAGAGGATACTTGGTGGATGCTTGTGCAATGGGTTCTTTCAATAGCTATGCTCTGATACCATGTTTATTTTTCAATATTCAAGGTTAAGCATTAAGATCATTCCATTTTTAGCATTTATCCATAACCATAAATGTTGCAGCAACCAAGATCACAAGAAGAAGCACCATGCACAAGACCACAAAAAGTATCCTGGGAAACCCTTCTCAACAAGGGAAGAAAACCCAGCCAAATCCTTTGCCATATTCTTCAAGAGAAATACCTTCACCACCAAGATAAAACCTAGCACACAAGAGGGTGCTCAAACCCTAGAAGACTAGCGCCCAAGAGAGGTGGACATTTTTCCCAAGAAGGTGTACTTGCTGAATTTTCCAAACTCACTTGAAAGATATGATTCCTCAATGGGGAATTTACCTTTACTTATACTAACCTGAACATGTCAAAATAAGTTTCTATTGGCACAACAGGGGTGACCTCATTAGATTATAATATAATTAATATTAACCAGATTAATTATCTTTTACATTAATTACCCGTCACATTAAGGTGGGGCCGACTTGTACCCTTTACATTACAATTAGGGTTACAGGCATGTTTGACTCTTGAACAATATAGAAAAGGATCTGGTACACCCACTAGTGCTCATCCACTAGGGGCACATACATAGGAATGTCCATATCTCTGACTCACTGCATTACACAAAGTAACCACTTCTTCACATGTTCACCTGTGTTCGTCCATAGGCATGTCCACTCAATAGATCTTCTTTCCTACTGCATTACACATGAGAGTCATTTGAAGTTTCTCATCAACTCTTCTTCTCAGAGGAGGCTAATACATCATATTCATTTATGTTCTCATGACGATGCACCCAACACTTTGGGATTTCACACGTTCACCTTATGCTCAACCACATGCACGTCTAACTTAGCAGATCGTCTTTCCCATAGCATAATCATCTGGAGTTCTTCTCAACTCTCTGAATGGAGGAGGTCATCTCTACGTTCCAGATCTGTCTCAGATAGGAACCACACATCCTCTTCAAGGGATTTCTCTTAGGTTTGTAATCTAGAGAATATCTCACATGGATGCAATTTTCCACATCTCACGGGTTTGTAAGGTGGAGAATGTCTCACATAGCTGCAATCATCAACAATGCATATGCATATGTATACAAATCTAAAAGGGTGGACATATTATGAAATAAAAAGGAATTTGAAAGAACTATTAATAGTGTGGGAAGTACAAGTAAACCCATCAGGGCTATGGATTTCTGATGACAGTGGGGCTTTTCTTGTATGGTACCGAGGTAACTTTGTCGGGGCTATGGACGCTCACTGGCAAGGAAGCAATGCCAGGAAAGGAGATATGAGTAACATACTTATGTAGATGTTTTGTTATTATTAAAAGTGAAAACCCATGGTTAAACCAAAACCAATCTGAAGTGTGCATCCATTAAAATAATTTACCTCATTATTCAACTCTTTGAAAAGGATGTGTTAAATTACAAGTACTAGGAATATTGGATTACATTTTTTAGAAATTTTGGCATCATTTTGGTACCCATGATTATTGAAAAATTGTTTTTAGTTTTGTTGAGCTTACCTTTAAAATTCAGATCTGAAGTAAAGTCCCTAGAATTCTATTGACAAAGATAATTGGTTCTTCCAGTGTGTCGCCATTTGTTGAGGCCACAACAACCTCCCTTTAATTTTCTTTTACAAGCAAAAAGAAAGGGTCCCCCTACTAAAAATTTCAACTATAATTCCTAATACTCTATTGCTTGAGTCTAATGCAAATTCATTTTATACCTTGAGGGAGTTGGGGGTTTGATATTTATTAATGATTGCCTCTGATAGAGGTTGATTACCTCTTCTGATATTATGATTTCAAATGTCTTCATGATTCTTATTTTACCTATGATGTTTCGTTGAAATTTGTATGATGAAATTGACACATTATCTCCATACATTTTAGAGATTCCAAAGTGCTTGATGATCTTATTTAGCTATAGGGTATGATTTTCTATTGTATATATTGAATGCGTTTAATGTAGGTTGTTAATCATTTGTTTGAATGACTTATTCAAAGTATGCATACTCTTTCTTGCATGTGGTTCCTAACATCTTCATCTTTGTATTCTCATATCTTGATCAACTCTTAACTTGAATCACAAGGTCACTAATCCTTTATATGTGTTGGAGATTATATGCATGCAGGTATCATGACATTTATCTACAACAATCCATATCATAGATGATTTCCTTTGAGAAACATCTCCTATTCATTTTTCTTCATTTTGTAAACAAAACTAATACTTATTCATAAGTTTGCTTGAAGGAAGAGAATATAATGTTTGTGTCATATTGGCAAGTCTCCTTTCAATCGCCTGGATGATCTCATTCTTTTGTTTTGCAGGAGCATGTTCGTAGGGTGACTTCATGTACATGATTGATCCATCCTTAAGATGCATGTGGGAGAATCTATTGATCCTTTTATAGATCCTTGACCTTGATCGTTATCGAGATTCCCCTTTTCAGGATAAAATTACCTTGGATTATTGTTTCCCTTAGGTCATAAGCTTCCAAGGTTATTGGATTCACATTTCCTACAAAGTTGTTCCAGAGTCTCTTTGGATTGATCTCTATCGGGTTCTTCTTTTGTCCTTCCCTCTCTCCCTAAAACTAGGACCTAGGCCTATTGAAATGTCCCTTCTTTTCTTCGATTCTTTTCTCCAACCAAATCTAATAGTTGGATTATGTTTGTCAAGATATTTTCAACGAATGCAACCATACTTAAATCTAAGTTTCGGATCAAAAGTTATGGCCTCTCGAAGTTCCTAATTCTTTACTCACACTTTCCACCTCATTGCCATGTGACTTCCTGTCTCTCATTCCATTTCGACGTGGCATTGACATGGGTGCTAGTGTGGAACCTACCACCTGCCCTCATCATCGTCAGGATTTATCCTAGTTATTCTATCCATACACCACCACGTATCTTGACGATGACGCCCTATACATTATTGTCATCGAAAATCCATTTCTCCCCAACACTTGGACACTTCGATCCCATCCCATGGTGACGAAGCCACCTGTCATCTTCCATCATTGAAGCTCCATTTTCTCCTGGATTTCAACCAATCGAACTCCATTCTTAGACGACGATAGATCCAATGTCTCTCGGGGGTCAGCGATCAACGACCCTAATCTTATCCATGCATCCAATTCACCGACAATTAACATCCTCCCTAGCTAGCACTGCCACGACCTACCACTTGGAATGACATGTGGCATCTAGAAGTAAACACCAACCATCACCTCAAAACTCCAAATCACCTTGACACATGCCACATCACCCACATGACACGTGGATCCATTCTCTTCTTGATGCATGGACTAACGTGGCTACACACGTCATCACAAGAGACTTGGGATTATGAAATCAAGTGTCAACACCTATCCTTATTGTCGTCGGGATTTAGTTTGTCATACCGATTCCTCTGCTCATATTCCCCAACAATGACGCCTTCGTCGTTGGTAAACCTTGACCCTTTTCTCAATCTCCCTAATGAATCCATCATCTGATGATGATTCTCTGTCTAACCAATGGATAAGATTCCTCAGCGTGTAGACCTGATGGCTAAGATTGAAATATTCCCCTTGTAGCCGACACTCCCTTCTAACCCTTTTCTCCCTCACACTTGGTCACTCCAATGGCCCTACCATTAGACAAACAATCATGATATTTCCACCTAAACACATCAACGATCATCGATGACCCATGGTATACGTTGTTGTCAGGAAGGAAGGTTCTACAAAATGAAAGTTGCTGCAAAATAGTTAAATATTGACGACCAAGATTCACTCACGGGAAAGATAAAGAATTGTTAAGCACCATATCACAAATGGGCATAACTTAGGATACAAATATCATAATCTTTCATGGGACACCTCGTTGGAAAGGTATCAAGAAAAGGAATGCAGTGGAAGAGGTCTTCATGCCTTAAATGTAACAAAAAATCTTAGATATTGAAGAGAATATCCAACCATGGATTTGAGGGAAAAAATAATTGTGCAGACTTCAGACAACCATATCCAGGGCTATGGGAAACAAAATCAGGCCCGAGATAGCTCAATGGAAAGATGGAAGAAAGGAGAACATGTTGGAATAGAAAATTCTCACATTCTGAGAGAGGAAACTCTTTGTAATCGCAAAACAAAGAGGAAACAATAATTTGAATGAAAATGAGGATGTATAATGTTAAAACAGTTGAAACACAAGCTACAAGCAATGAATTTGGACCAACAAGGGAACAATGGAAAGTTGAGACAAAGGAGAAGAAGGAAGAATAGTTTTAATCGGCTAAGATAACTCCAAAAATTCCCATAACGGCTTGAGGAATAGAGGAAGACAAGTGCAAACAAAGTTAATAATTTTTTAATGAATATCATTTGTAAACAACCTTAGGATGAAAATAGCCACTCTTTTATTAAGTCTCTTTAGATTATTTTTTCTCACATGTTTATTTTTTTAAATGAAAGATAAATTCAAAATGCGAGATAAACAAAACTGAGGAAGAGGAAACAAACAGTCACTTGAACTGAAGAGTCTCTCTCTTGTCTTATAAAAGAGAACTCATAGGATGTAAGAAGTACTTTTTCCTATTGTGTGGAATGTAAATACTTTTATTTTAGAATATATGAAGAGTTGAAGGCGTTTTTGAAGTCACACTCATTTGCAGGTATTGGTGGGACTAATCTACACATGTATTTGTTGTTTAAGTTTTCCGAGTATTGATCATGTGAACTATTTATGTTCTTAGTATTTGGGATTCTTATGCTGTCGTGATTTCTAATGAGTGCAGGAATGATGTTACAGGTCTCCTCTTCAACTATTTGAGATGATACCTACAATATCATTGTTTTGACGTATGCTTGACTAATATGAAATTATTTCTACTGTCAAAATACTATTGTAACCTGTGCTTATATAATATTTTTTCTCCCACGGGATATATTAAATGTAGTGAAGATTAGATTAGTTTCCTTTTAGTTAGATTATCCTTAGGATTATTTATAAATTTTGGGGGATAGTTCATTGTTTTTCCCCTTTTCTTCTTTTAATTATGAGCCACAACGAGGCCCATATACTCGTAGAAAATGATACACCAAAGGAGAGTAGGTATGAATGGGACCTACCATCGAGCGTTCTCCCTTACCTTCTTGACAGGTCATTTAGACTCGTCAACACAATCTTTATATTCCACTCATTCATAGAATCTAGGTTTCACTGTATTTATGTGTTCTCTGCTATATTTTCATTCGTATCTCATTTCGTTCTTAATATAGTCTAGATCAATTCTCTTATTCTTTAAGGATTTATTGTGTAACTCATATCTCTTATCTATATTCGAGATATGTCTTCTTTGCAATGCTACGAATTTGAATGAATTTTAGACTGAGAAGTGCCAAAAATTCAAAGATATATCAAGAGAAATGTTGGCCATCAAGATAGTATCCAAATTAGGGTTTTAAAAGTTATGTTAATTTAAAATTATCATATCTTTTAAAACAATGATTTGGAGACTGTCTTGGTGGCCAACCTTTCTCTCAATATATCTTTTAAATTTATACCAAATGTTATGAACCAAAACCTTAAGATATCATAAAAACCTAGAGTGCACACAATGTACACCAAATGTGAGTGTGGAGCACAAATCCAAGATAGATAATAGAGATGAGTTACACAATAAATCCTTAAAGAGTAGGAGAACCTCCTCCAAATACCCCAACACATTCATGCATCCAAATCACGTGTCTCTCAATAATGACTACATGATCTCTATATATAACTATTCACACATTGCACATGTGTCCCCTTTATTACTCCAACCACTATTACATATACATTTATCCCATTACACATACATTGGACCCCATATATGCCCCACCATGAGGTCATGTCATATACATTTAACCGTATATATGCCCCCATTGGGGTCATATCAAATATAATCACATAGTCAAACATAGACTCCCTATAGTCATTTTAAGTTTAGATTTGTTTTGGTGAAATGAACATTGGAATATCTAATGCACTTTATAGATCACTCACTTATAGGACCACCCCTGTATTCTAAGATAAAAAAACAAAATTGATTTATAATGGGTGCCCCTATTACCCAATGACCTTTTGTACATATGCTTTATTCTATATAATGTTGAGATAAAACACCAAATTCAAGAGCTAAGACATAAGGACTACATTTGACTTAGCTCCTAACCCTATGGGATCCTAAGTGTGTCAATTCAAAAGAAAACAACACATAGTGACTCTATACTGATTATAGAGCCTTGAATAAAATCACAATCAAGATAAATTGGTGCCCAATCCCTCAAACTGACGATATTATCCAACAAATTAGAGGTGCAAAATAATTTGGCAAGATTGATCTCAAGTCAAATTATCACCATGTACTAATCAACCCAACTGATGTGTGGAAAAAAACCTTTAAATATAAGGAATACCTCTTTGAGTATTTGGTCATGTTGTTTGGATTAATTAATGTACCAACAACATTAATGAGGATAATGGAGGATACTCTATAGCCACTAACTAACAATTTTATGGTTTTATACCTAGACAATAACTTCATGTTTAATTGAATAAGAGAGGACCATATAAAGAACATTCAACAAGAACCGATCACTTTGTGACAACACAAATTACACACCATTATGAAGAAGTGCTAATTTGCTATATAAAGGATATGATATTTGGGGTACATCATGGATACGCCTGGAGTGCATGTGGATCTAGTAAAGGTCCAAGTGATCCATGATTGGCTAGCCTTGAAGACACTAATGAAGCTTCATAGCTTCGTGGACCTCACCAATTTATATCCTAGCTTTGTTCTAGGGTTATCCCATATTTTGTATCGCTTGAACCAAGGGAAAAAAGGTGGAGAAAATCAAAGTTGATTTGGATTGAAACACAACATGAGGAGCTTAAGCATCGACTATAATCAACATAATTCAACCTTTTTCCAAACTAACAAAAATAGATCGATATGAAGATGAATGCTTCAAATTATGTGATCGATGTCATCCTCACCCAACATAGACATTCAATTACATATCTAATCTGGATTATTTTCGGAATGAAATGAAAGAAAAGATATTACAATTAAATACACACAAATATTGCCAGAAACAGAGAAATACAACAATACATGCTTTCTATTAATGAAAGAAATGTACAGAGACTATAAAAATATAGAGTGAATGAACTTGCTAGAATGGTCGCAGCTTGTCTCTAAGAAGAGATGTGACGACTACACTCATTTGCAATAATATTAGTACAATGAGGCTTTGAAGGCCATTTTACAATAAACATGAATGCCAAAACCCTAGACATCCAAAAAACTAACCCTAGGAAATGAAGTGCCAAAATTCATTTGGGCCCCGTTGTGGTAAGTCAGTACATCAACTTCTTGGGGTTGTAACTTTTGCATACAATCTCCATTTTAGGTGTGTGATAGCCCATTGGAAAGGTATTTTCGAGAAATACACATTATTTCTTCAAACTCCGACTCTATCTACAGTTTTACTGTGGCAAGCCCAAAAAACGTTGTTTAGGGCCTCAAAACAGCCCCAAAAGTACAAAAAGATGTACTGACATGAAAAATGTCAAAATAAGCTAGTTGGAATAGGTGGACGACCACCAATATCCACCTGGATGTTGTGTAGGGCTTCAAGACAACCTGGGAAGTGTAGAACCCACAATTACAAAGAGATGTCACCATTACATAGAAACGTGTTGAACTGAAAACTATCAAGATGAGCCAAGTGTAATTTGGAACATGTGGGTGGCCACCAATATCCACATGGATCAGTCCTCCCCCCTTAGGAAGCAATGGTTTCCATTGCGTTGAGTTCTTGAGGAAGAGGATAAATCATTTGCTGAATCTGAATCTTGGTGAGATGCTTTCCTTGCTGGAGAAGTTGCACTGCTTGGTCTATGGAAGGCTGTCATGAACCTGTTGTTGGCGGGGTTGAATCTGTTCCACCAACCTGTTGTATCTTGGCTTGACAGGGCATTATGTAGCCACCATCATAGGTGAAGAAGCAATATCTTCTTTCCCTTTTGCAATATGCTTCAGCTGGATAGAAGGTGTTGAGGCAACAATGGTTGAAGTGGCCTTCTGTTCATCCTTTGAACCGATTGTGAAGAGGCTCAATTTAGTAGTATGAGAGATTATCTTGCGGCACTATTTTGGTGGAACAATAGTTGAAAATACCTCTTGTATCCTATAGAGTTGACACCCCAGAGTAATAATGACACTATAGGGTTGAGACTCATAAACATCATGACATTTCCACATATATGGTTGGACCAAAACAACATCACAGACATCAAGAGGGGAAACATCACACACTACCTCATCCTTGAAGGGTTGGATTCCATAGGACAAGCGACATTGTTGGCTGACATAGATATCTCATCCTTGGTGAAGCCACCCGATGTTGTAAACCCCAATTGTTTGACGACCTCATATGAGATGAGGTTCTTTTGGCTTCCACTATAAAAAATGAAATGCAACGGGGTCCCTTTCACCCACATCTATGAATGGAAGAGGCGCTCCCCCTCTTTAAGATCTGCTGGTTCTTCTGGTTGAATTCTTGTGGTCATGACAATAGCAGTGGGGTCTGTGTCGATGGCATGCCTTTTTTCATTATTTTCTGGATCCGATTTCGAATCAAGGTTCAGATCTTTGTTTTTTATCTTGACCACCAATGACTATTTTGAGCGACATTCATCAGTGTTGTGCCAGGGGATTTTTTGGAAGTCGCACCACTTCCCAGTGCCATTCTTCGTTTTTTCCCTTACCCTTATTTTCCTGTGTCTTGGACTGGTTGTCAGGAGGTTGTTGGTTAGGGTTGTCTTTATTATGTTTTGGTTTTTTCGAATTTGTAGACCCAAACTCCCATTTGTCCTGGTGCCTAAATTTTTGCTCGATTTTGACAGCATATCGATAGGTAACTCCTAGTGATGAGATGTTTAGGAAATCCATTTCATTTTAAATGTACCTATGCAGAGCCCCACGGTATTTTAGAACCATATGCCACTCAGATTCTTTGATACCTAGCTTGGTGCGCAAGGTATGGAAAGTATTTGTGAACTCCAACACTATTTGGCCCCTCTCTTTCCGCAGTGTGGTCCATCTCATGTACTGGTCTTCATAGTTATCAATAGGGTAATATTGTTCCTTGACCACATCCATAAAAGAATCCCAAGTGGGCTCATCCCCATATATTCCAGATTCCTTTGTGGAACTTTTCTCCCAGTAAGTTTCCCACCAATGTTTAACATGGGAAAGAGCCTTGAGGAGTGCGAAGGTGATCTTTTCCCTATCGAAAAATTTGTGGACAAATAAATAACCTTTTAGCAAATTTAACCATTTTTCTAGGGCATCTGCATCTATCTAGCCTTCAAATACGAGAATATCAAAATTAACTTGTACCTTGAAGAGAGAGGTTCCTCCAAAGTGGCCTCTTGATGAAGATGTGTTTGTTTCTATCAACAGGTGTTGAAGGATGTGGGAAAAATTCTCCATCATTTTGTCCCTCTGTCACGTGAGAGCTTTCTCAAGCAACAAGTTAATAGAATCTTATGCTCCGTCGTTTTTCTTTTCTTCTGCTATGGAGGGTTTCTTGGGCATGCGAGAGTAATTTTCCTCAAGAGAGACAAGCTAGAGACCCAACTTGCTATACTCAGACCTCGTTGGGGACATGCACTGAAAAATGATCAAGAGCAACCTACTCTGATACAACTGATCCGGATTATTTTCAGAATTAAATGAAAGAAAATATATTACAATGAAATACACACAAATATTGTCAGAAACAGAAAAATACAACAATACATGATTTCTATTAATGAAAGAAATGTATAGAGACTATAAAAATACAGAGTGAATAAACTCTCTAAAATGGTGGCAACTTATCTCTAAGAAGAGATGTGACGACTACAGTTGTTCGCAGGAAGATCAATACCATAAGGCTCTGAAGGCATTTTTACAATAAACATGAATTCCAAAACCTTAGACATCCAAAAACCTAACCCTACGAGATGAAGCGCCAAAAGTCATGTGGGCCCCATTGGGCTAAGTTAATACATCAACTCCCCGGGGTCATAACTTTTGCATATGATCTACGTTTAGGTGTGTGATAGCCCATTGAAAAGTTCTTTTTGGGAACTACATATTATGTTGTCAAACTTTGACTATGTCAACAGTTTGGCTATGGTAGGCCAAAAAAAATTGTTTAGGGCCTCAAAACGGCCCTAGAAGTACAAAAAGATGTACTGACATGAAAAATGACAAAATAAGCCAGTTGGAATAGGTGGACGGCCACCAATATCGACCTGGATGTTGTGTAGGGATTCAAGACAGCTTCAAAAGTGCAGAACCCACATACAAAGATATGTCACCATTACAGAGAAACACGTTGAACTGAAAACTATTAAGATGAGCCAAGTGGAATTTGGAACAGGTGAGTGGCCACCAATATCCACCTAGATCAACATCACAATGAAGAACTCTCTAATATGGTTCACAAGTTCCCATTCTATGACAAGGATATTTACTCCATTGTTCAACCTAGTTGACAATGAAAGTACTACATTTTGGGGAAGGAGATGATAATCCACATATAGCATAAGTCTCTCCAATTCATGGATAGATAGAGAAAATTATAGAAAGACCACCATCATAAATGATCTACATACCTTCAACAATTATCTAAAGGTCAAGAATAATAAGGGAATCACTCACTGAGTTGTGCAACACTTGGACCTGTAATTGATTCCTTATCCATAACCCTCCACTCTTATGGACATGATACTTCAAAATGACTCTAACTACATGGCAATGATCTTGACTTCGTTGATAAATATAAGGATTTGGTTGCACGTAAACATGTTAAATGAAATTCACCTCCAAGATGGATTAAAAGTAACATGAAAGGTTCTTATGGGGAAAGCCATTGTCTAAGGACACATGTTAGGTTTTTAACCCTTTATATGTAGTTACGGGGCTCAAAATCCATGGGTAGAGTATAATAACTATGGATTCACCTTGTAATCCGTGTTTTTAGCTCAAAATCCATGTACAAGTGATGCAAATGGAATTTGTGTCGAACTAAAGGAACATGGGCCCAATTTCTAGAATTGGACCCGATAAGGATGGTTCTGGTAGTTCAAGCCATGGTTTGGGGCTAAGACCCCATGGATTTATCCCTTAATCAATATATTCAAGGATTACTTAATAGGGATTTACATGTTCTATTTGGGGATGATGATCTAATAGTCACAATTATATCTTTAGGGTCTCACTATGTACACATAGAAACTAATTAAGGAAATATGAGGCATAATTATGGATCTATAAAGCATAAATATGGATCTTTGATGCTCAATTTGGGAAATACAAGGGTTTAATAAAGAATATCTATGCTTAGGTACTATATACAAGACTATATAATGTATA